>JANSVA010048949.1:0-13111 GCA_025504915.1 Erythroxylum reticulatum | reverse complement strand
GAATCTGTTCTTCTGTAAGATCATCTTCATGCCCTTCAGGAAACATCTTCTTTTTCCCTCTTTCTTCGTTTTTCACAAGAGTTGAACATCTTAGTTGTATATCTGACACAATCTTTATCGATATTCTGCTCGTAATTGGATAGATTGTATACCGATCATTTGAAATCTTCATTAGATATGGTTCTACCTTCTCTTCTCGCAGAATACCATATAGTCTTTGTTCTTCATGATTGAGAAGATGTATTGTTGACTTGTACCTTGACTGTCTTCTTCAAAGGTTCTCTGATAATAATTGAGCTTCTACTTCGAACATGTACTGATTCTTCTATAATCTTCATTTTCAAATCGTTTTTGTTAATTGGTTGAGAAGGATTGTAAGTTTCCAATTGGTGTTCAACTGTCTTCGCCTTCTGTTGAACATCAGATGAAGAAATGTTTTTCAGACTAATATTCAGTTTCTTTTGTTCTTCTACCAATTTAGAAGAAAGTTGTTGTTGAGGCTTCCTCCTCTCAAATACTAACATCCTTTTTATCTCTATCTCTCCAGATGATTTTACTGATTGACTTTGGAAAATAGAGACAATTGATCTGGTAGGTTGTTATCTTTTCTCTTGCTTTTCAGAATCTCCACCAAAAATAAGAGCTTTTTGCTTCTTCTATTCCTGTTGTCGTAAGGTCAATAATCTTAGTGACCTTTTTGACTATTTAGATTTTTTTGATTGAAGTGTCTCAGCCTTTCTCTTCAATGACACTTGTTATGATGATTGTTGAGCCTGTTTTTCCTCTTTCTGTAGAATCGTCTTAGCTTTTATTGGTACATCAGACGATTTTTTAGTCTTTTCTTCTACAGATGTTCTTCCTGTCGATCGAGGTTTTATTTTTCTCTCAAAAATAACATATTCACTCCTTCTCCGTCTTACTACAAGCTCCCCTTTAAACCTTGCTTTTGGTGTAGAACCTGTATCTGCTTTAGCTTCAAACTTTATTCCCATTCTGTGAATAGTAGTGGCATTAATAATGCTCTTGACATCCATCTTTACCTTGTTACCTCTGTCGAGTAAGATTCCAGATTCTCTAAAAATCCTTGTTTATAGCATACCCTAAGGTAAAGAGCTAGAATCTCCCTTTGACTTCATTATATACTTCAAAATCAAGTACAAAAGATTAATGAGATGGTGATTGAGAAGGTGAAACAAACAATGTTCATCGTTCATTGTCACAATGTCCTTCAAGCTTATTCTTGGGAGAGCACAGTGAAGAAGTAGTGAATGTAGAACCCTAGCCTTTGGAACAAGGGTTGAAGCCTTTTTAACTCCTGGATCATTACTTCCATATAGTTGTCGATTGGTGTGTGCTTTATCTACACGACCTTGAGTAATCCATTTTGTATTGTTGAACAACTTTGCTCCAATACTAGGACACCCAATGACCCTCTTGATAGTATCTTGTGTGACGATAGATAACAACCCATCTACCATTGATACTAAGGTGTTGTCCACCACCTTTGTATTCTTCCAGAACTCATATATCTCATTTAAATAAACCTTTTCACGAACCTCGAAGAAAATTTTCCAGCCAACTACTTCAATTTCTGGTTTAATGTCCATCTGATTTTCTTTCAAAGAGATGAAATCAACGTGTATCCCATAGATAAGGGATTGCTCCATTTTTGATCTGTAACAGATAAAAGCTAAACACACAAATGTATTTCGCTTAACGTAGCAATGTTAGTATCTAAAAGTAAGAATATGAAACGAAAAGAACTTGCTGTATAGAACAAAGTATTGAATCATCTTGGTTGAGAGCACTAAACAAGTCAGTTTCAAAGTTTTTAATAAAATTCTAGAGTAGAAGGTATTTTAGAATCTTGAGAAGATTTCCTTCTATACATACTCTTGAAAAGTTACCGTTCATAACTTACCTTTACTATTTACTTGAAAACTTATGACTTTTTATCTTCTTCTTGTATCAATCATCTGGGTCATGACGTGTCAGATGAATGGTCATTCAGCATTACCATATTCAAGTTTCGTCTGATTTCCTTGAATCTATCTTCACACAAAGGTTTAGTGAAGATATCCACCCATTATTGATTCGTCTCAACAAATTATAGATTGATGATTCCTCTCTATACATGGTCTCGTGTAAAATGATGTCTAACTTCAATATGCTTTGCCCTCGAGTGCTAAATGATGTCTAACTTCAATATGCTTTGCCCTCGAGTGTTGTATTGGATTCTTTGATATATTAATAGCACTTGTGTTATCACAGAAGATTGGAATTTGATCTTCTTATATAGAATAATCTTCTAACTGATACTTAATCTATAATGTTTGTGAACAACAACTTGCAACTGGCATGTACTCATCTTCTACAGTTTTAGAGTAATTGAGCTTTGCCTCTTGCTTGACCAAGAAATTAGATTATGACTAAGAAAGTGACAATGTCCATTTGTACTCTTTCTATCAATCCTATCTCCAGCATAATCAGCATCACAGTAGTCAATTAACTTGAAATCTTTACCTTTCTCATACATTAAACAGAAATCAGCAGAACTTGCCAAGTATCTCAATATTTTTTTGACAGCAATACAATGAGATTCTCTAGGATCTGCTTGAAATCTTGCACACAAACAAACACTAAACAGAATATCAAGTCTGCTTGCAGGTAGGTAAAGTAAAGAACCAATAATTCCTCTAAAAAGGGTTTGATCAACCTTCTTACCTGCTTCATCTTGAAGAGCTTCATCAATTTTCTTAGGTTCTATTTTAGAAATAAAAGCTACATTTGCCTCTCTTCTAAATTTAGTCCTAGTTCTCACTCCTTCTGAAGTTTTGCCTTACCAGGTAGATCATCTGGTGGTGACATGTCTAGGTTATTAACTAAGGGAGTAGATAGAGGTTCATCATCAGAATCATCTTTTCTATCAATTTTGCTGATTCTAACTATTTTGCCCTGCTGGTTGTCTACAAAAGTTATTGATCCTCCTTGCTTATTTTAGAGGTCTAGGAACAGAGATCTTCTTCCAGTAATGTATTGCGAGCATCCACTGACTACGTACCATTAGTGCTGGTTGCTTCTTCCAAGAAAGGAGATCTGTAGTATATATTATGTCTTTCTTAGGTACCTACTCTTATCTCTAACAACCCATTTAGCCCTCATTATTCATGTTGTGATTTAATTACATATAAGATTTTTACATTTGCTACTTCAATCCCATATAAGAATCTGATGAAAATCTTCTACATATATTGATTCAATATGAGATAATAAATAAATATAAAAATTCATAACAATATTTAACCTTTATTTAAATTAAATAAATCAATCAAAAACATGATTCTGGGTTCATCCCACCTATATTTATATCTTAATTTCATTTATAAAAAGTAAAGGAAACCTAAAATGAATAATAAAGAAAACAAACTAAAAGGATGAGTTCTTATGGATTTAACTAATTTGATTTTGCCCTAACTTTAACTCGAGTTTTGGGTAGCAAAGTAGTATTAAAACTTAGGTATGGGTCTGAGGCTTAACCCCACATCGCAAGTTCAACTCCCAGCGCAAAGCAAAAGCGTAGGGGATTTAAGTAATTTGATTTCTCCCTTCCTTTAACTCAAGTTTTGGGTAGCAAAGTAATGAGTCTCGGTAGACTTAGTAAACTTTTCTCCAAATTTATTCCCTTTTTGATGTGTTTTTCAATCTCCTTAAGCCTTGTGACTAATTTCATGTCTTCCCAGGTAGACCTCCTTTTTTACCTTTTCTCTCTCTTTGTTATCACCAAACTCCAAAAATTTTATCAAACATGGTATTATGTATGTCCTTGCATTACTTTAAACCCCCTTTGAGTTCTTTTTCATAATAGTTACCACCACTATAAGGCTAATAGGGCATCTTTCTCTTAGCTGAAAATTGGAAGAAACATAATGAACCAATGTAGAACATTTACTAAACACAAGTTAAAAATAGTTTCCCATTTGACTTGTGCTCCTAGTCATGGGTCCCTACTGCCCTGATTTGCTAAACATGGGTCCCTTTTGATGTTATGTTCTTAACATATATTCTAAAATTATCACCGAAAACAACTTAAACCTAGTGGAATTTATTCGTTTTTAAATGGAGAAACAAAATAAGTCCTACAAATAAAATATAAACAAAATTAACTACCAAACATTATGTAAATCGTTAAAACACATGCTCAATGCTCTCTAAATCATGTTTAAAATAGTTTTTATTTAACATATAGCAAATTCCTTGCACTTAAGTATTTTTTATTAAGAAAGTTAATCTTATTAATTATAACTTAAATAGGAAGTGACAAGAATTTAATAATTCAATTGCATCAATCTAACTTCTCTATTATTTTTCAATTACAATGTTCATCAAATTGATAGGCATTTAGCTACTTGCATCAAGTTATAAATCAATATTGTTCACACTGCAATTCTTTGAATTTTAACCTAATGAATAAAACAAACATATTTGAGAATGATGATTCAATTTTTAAAACTTTTCATACCACTTATTAAACAAAAATTAAAAAAAAAACTTTAAAATCATCAAAAGGGAACTTAGAAGTGTGCTTGAAAATTCATATAACCTTTTAATGTAATAACAAACACCTTCTCATAATTAATCCTAGTTGACCACTAGCACCACTCTTTAACTTTAACCTTTTTACTTAGTTTGAAACCAACAAAGGTAATTTATTCTATGCTTATTTATTCACACTTTTTTCTTCTTTTTTGTGTGAGATAATGAAAATGTCTTAAAAGAATTCACATTTAACTCAATGTAAATATAAATTTAACAGAAAGTATAAACATGCAAATCAACAATCTATTCTCAAAATACCTGACGTAAGTTAAAATCAACTTAATCATCAAAACTCATAAAATAATTTTCTAAACAATTAAAACCATAACAATATTAATTAAATGGACTATATTAATTAATATTCTTCTGAATTTAAAAAAATTTCAAAATTATTTATGTTAAGCTAGTTTTTATAAAATTGATATGCATAATCGTTAAATCTCTTCCCTAAACTTAAGTTGCACATTATCCTTTATGTACAAAACATACAAGAATGATGAAAATAATGAAAATAAAGAAAGGTTAAGGATAATTAATACTGTAACATCCCCTTTCCATATTAAGGATTAGAACCTTAGGTGTTTGTATTGAGAAAATAGCAATGAGAGATTACAAAAATGCATTTCATGCTCATGCATAATATAGCATATACACACACGTGAATATCAATTTTTGCACATTAAAATGATTTTATATGCATTCATTGACATTTTAAGGTATAATTGATCTATAAATGTGATTATATTTAGAATTGTGAATTATATGTGTTAAATTTTGATTTGGAGAGTATATTTATTGACTCAGAATTTTTGGTAAAATTTTAGGAAAATTCCAAAATTGGGTATTTTGGACTAGGAAAAACGCCAAACGGCAGAATAATTGATGAATAATAGTAGAAATAATAGTCAAATTATAAATGATATTGAGATTTTAAAAAAAAAGTGTCATTAAAAATTGGGTTAAAAATTGGAGACAAATGGACTGGCTTTTTAAAAGAACCAATTAGAGACCATAATAAGATGACAAGTGACAAGTGACAAGTTTCATAACACTTGCCACTCACCACTCATGAATTTTTACCCAACTTAAAGACCATTTTATGTTCTTTCACTTGCTAATTACGATACATACTTCTTTTATCTCCATCTCCTTCATTTCTTCATCTTTCTCTCCTTTATTCACGACCATCCCACCTCACCCTCATCATATTGATTTTTGTTCAACACTTTCACCTTATTTCTTTAAGATTCATTGTCTTCTCCATCTTGTTGTTAAAAGAACCAACCTATTCCACTATGAAAGGGTTATGATCGTATATGTTGGAGGAGCTAAGGTTTCATGATGATTGAAGAAGTTTTGGTTAAATCAAGTAAGTTACCTATTAATCTTCATGGTTTTGATGAATGAAGCATATTTGATGGTAGTTAGCGGCTAAATGATCATAAATGAGGATGAGTACATGCTAAAACGTGAATAAGAAAGGTGGGTAGATTCATGTCTAGCTCTTGTGTTTTGATGGGTAATAGATTATGCAAGGATATATTGTTGGATTAGTTGAGTAAATGATGATTAAGGTTTGCTAAAATATGTTAGTTGTAACATTTCCATTAGATATGCATCGGTATTTTAGCCATAAATTGATCTATAGATATCCAAATGAGATGATTTTTGATTTGGAATAACTTAGATACCTATGGTTACACTTTTCATGAATACATCTAATTCAAATTCTATCTATAAGAGTTTCAAATTTTGACTTGAAGTTATGTACAGGGTGTAGTAAATTGATGGATGAATACATGTGTTTGTGTTCTATTTTGAGAGTATGAAAACCATGAGTGATGAGTTGTTATGTAGATGTTATGATCCGTGAATTAAAGGTATAATGAAAGTGAAAGTTACGTAAAGTAAGATGTTGAGTTATGTTCTTGAAATAAGACGAATTAAGGTGATAGTTAGAAGCGAAATGAAATTGGAAATGAAGATGAATATGTGCTGAAAGTTGATGATGATTGTATATAAATATGTATATGTTCTGTTATTAGTGTTCATGATCAATCATGGATGATAAATTGTTTATGGAATTAAGAATTATCAGAGAATGATGAGTATTAAACTAGAAATGATAGACCAAGTATAAGGTATTGAATGTAGCAAGTAAAGAATTTGAAATTTAGAAAATAAGGATGCAATTGGATATATGTTGGGGAAAGTGGAATAGCATTTTTTGTAGAGCTCTGATTAAGGTAATTTAAGTATGCTTTCAAAGAGGACTTCTAGTTCTACAACTTCTATGAAGATTCTAAGAAGAGATGTTGCTTTCTAGAGGGTCAAAATTTAACATTTCGTTAAGTGACTCGTAAAGGTCCGCCTAACGGACATTGACTGGTCATTTGGTCTTAATTAAAGCTTAAATGGAGCTTGAATTGAACCTAGAAATGATGCTTTAATTAAGAGATTAAATGTGTGACATGTTTGATTTGATAATTGGGGTTATAACTTAGTGAATGAATGGATGATACCAAAATACTAAAGGCATGAGGATAACAGGAATGAAGATGTTCATATGATTGTAGTTATGATTTAAAGGAGTTGAGTAATATGTGTTAGGTACATGTGAATGAGAATTGGGTATTATGATAGAATATAATGTTAGAAAAGGAATGATGAGAAATTGAGTTATGATATTAAAATAACCAAGTATTCTTGTGATGTAAGCCTAAGGATAAGCTAGACACATATAAAGGATATGGATTAAATGGTGAACTTAGAATGCTCATGTACAAATGAAGTGTAAACCTAAGTTTAACTAGACATATATGAATTATGAAATGAGAATGAGAATAAGATGTGAATTTAGATAACATACTCAGGATTGTCATTGAGCATGCATTATATAACACACACACACACACACACACACACACACACATATGTATATGATTGAGTATTCATAAGATTATGCAATTAATAATGTGTGTGCAATATTTGTTTTACACAATGATGATACAAGATAGAACGTCTGCATCCAAATGTTTCTGGATCATGGACGTTAATGCTAATCTGGAGTGTATTGTGAGTCGACCTAGATGGTTTTACTTTAAATGAATGTTTTGTTTAAATTCTGTATTGAATGATTGTGTATTTAATGCATGAATATCATATTGGAAGTGCTCATTGAATGTGAATTAGACTGACTATGTGATACTCAACTTGATTGTTGAATGCTAGACCATGTTCTGAAGAAAAATGTGAATGTATATGTGAATGAAATGAGTGATTCTCAACTTAAATGTTGAATGCCGAACTAAGGTCCAAAGACATGTGTGAAGTGAAATAAAGTGACTGATTGATCTTATATGATTGATGCATTTCATTACATGAATGCATAATAACATAAAGGTTGTTCTAACCGGAGTAGTCATCGAAAAAGAGCTTAAAGCTCATAAAGTGAAAAATGAGTTTAAAGCTTAGAATGCGATTAAGAGCCAAAGGCTCACTATGTATAATGAGCCAAATATCCCCAATAGATACGTGACAATTATTAATGAGCCAGGTATCCACAATGGATACGAGACAGTTATAGGTACTCAGTCATAGCAATAACAAATTAAAAGTGAGTCTCATGAGCATTGCATATGCATCTGATATGTATGATTTAAATAGTGGATTGATTTCTGAATGTGATATATGTCTTAAGTGAATGTGAAATGTATGCGACTCAACATGATGAATTGATTAAGTGATGTGAATTGTGTGGTTATATGAATTGATGTGTTATGTGATTGAGTGAGCCATCGAGGATGGTCCACTCACTAAGTTTGCAAAACTCACCCAAAAATTGC
Source organism: Erythroxylum reticulatum (assembly GCA_025504915.1). Lineage (NCBI taxonomy): Eukaryota > Viridiplantae > Streptophyta > Magnoliopsida > Malpighiales > Erythroxylaceae > Erythroxylum > Erythroxylum reticulatum. The sequence continues at coordinate 4,670 of JANSVA010048949.1, read as the reverse complement.
AACATTACTTTTCAGGCTCAGATGAGTTACCTCGTTAGACAAACAGGAGTCTAGCCACTACATTTGAGTAAGAGATAGAGGTCGGGATCGGCTTATATTTGCGTATGTATTTTCTTATTTTTTGTATCAAATTATGTATTCACAAATACTGTACAATATGTATATGAATGATTTTGAAATGTAATGACTTCATGATTAAAATATTTTACTATCTAAAATGGGCCTAAGTCACTAGTGAAATTCTAATGAGTTGTGTAATGTTGTAACATTGTTTTTGAAAATGTTTATAAATAAAATGGGTCCAAAGTTCCATTATTCATTTTCTGCATATGAGTGTGACATTTTTTTAAATTTTGTAATGAATTTCGATCGATTGACTGTGCTAGCATATCACCCTCATAGAGTATGTTTTTTTATACCGTCGGTATGTTTAGGGATATGCCTTATGAGAGGGGGGTGCTACAATTTGGTATTAGAGCCTAGATTTAGTATCTGACATTGGCATTTTTCTAAATGTGTGCCAAGGTACACGCATTTTAGACATGTCATAGCAAGCAGTAACAACTGATCCCCAATCTGAGTCGAATTTATATGAGTCATACGCATGAGCATTTGTTAAGCGTTTGAGTTGATAGAAATAATGACCTTGAGTGGATGAACTGGATTTGAATGATTGTTTGATAAATGTGATAAGAGTTCTGATTTAGTATAAGAATATGTTTATGAAATTGAGATCAGAATTTCAGGATAATTATGCATCTATAATTCTGAATTGATTGTGAACATACTTATGTATGACAATATATGGTAATTAGAAGGTGAAATAATGATAACAATATATGTAAAAGTTGTCGAGGTTAAGTTGATTTATTATTATGAGTACATATCTAATAATGGGATCACTATGACAAGTGAGAATATTGAGCACATATGCATTATAAGTGTGGAGATGATATAGGAAGTAATCTATGACTTGTTGAATATTTATTAGTCATAGTTCCCGTAGTTCAAAGTCTAAGACAAATTAGAGTAACGCATGAAAGTGCTTATAGTGATCAATCGGGGATAGACTAAGATTGTTAATGACGTTACTATGGGTGATGAATTCGAGGAAAAAGAAGAAGGGCACGATCGTAACATAGTCCCCACGATCGAGGACATGCGCAAAAAGAGAAGTGTTGTCCATAATCAAATCATATTAAGGTATCTTTAGCATGAGTTATTAACTGGAGAATTGTCATAAATATATCTCTAGATAAGATGAAATGATCTTGATGGTATATACCAAGATATAAGAGTAAATGAATATGCTTACTACTTTACTGAGCCATATTATAAAGGATATTCTGATCATATAAGTTATGACAAAAAATTGATATTATTAAGATATTATGAATAGTTAAAATTGATCTTCTTGAGGTACTAAGAATGGTTGATAAGCAATGATGAAAACAATTGAATGATAAAGATTACGTAAACATTATAGATGATAGTAGCAAGAAATCTTCTTTCGAAGAAGAATTTCACCGAATTAGGTTAAGTAGACTAGATGATTTATCTTTAAGAATGACAAATGAGGGTACAAATTAGAAATGAGCATGTAATGAATCAAAAGTGAATATTGAAGTCCCATTTCTAACGGAGACTTAAGCATAGGAGGTAGAACATGCTACTGAGAGTGTATGCATTTTGTTTAATGTAAAGTATCCAACTATATGATTAGATTCTTTAATTTGAGGAGACACTATTGCTAATGTAAGGAGAACTTAGGTCCACATTATATTCTATGTAAATATGTTTAGGGGATACAAATTAGATTTGATGAATTTGTTACCAACACAGGAAGTTAAGATTGCAATTAAATTGAAATGTGTGAAGAAACTAGTATAAATGAATAGACATTAGAATAATTCAAAGTGAAATCAAAGGAAATCAAATGAATTAAGAAAATCATTTGAGAAAAGAAGTCAATTAGGAAATCGAAAATAACATGAGATAATATTACCTTAATGAGGAATTAGTTACTTAAGGAATTATGAGAACTAATTATGGGTGCATTGAGTTTTGGCAATATCTGTTTGAGTTAACAAATGCCCCCAATATTATCATGGTATTGAAGAATAAAGTGACCCAATTTTATTTGGATCAATTAGTGACTATGATTATAGATGATATATCAAAAGTATTCGTAATGTTAAGAAGAATATTTTTGAACACTTAAGACATATCTTATATATCATGAGGTAGAAACAATTATATGCCAAGTTTAGTAACAGTGAATCTTAGTTTGATTAAATAAAATGTTGGCTCTGATAGTATTTGAACATGGCGTACTAGGAGACCCAAAGAGAAAATAGAGGTAATGATGAAGTGAGAAACTCTAAGGAATATATATATATGAGATCCAGAGTTTTCTAGAATTAGTTGTATATTAGATACTACTAGAGATTGTTAGGGAGTTTTCACTGATCTTAGCCCTTTGACAAAAATGTTTGAGGAAAAAGGTGTAAATCGTGTGGACTGATGAATGTAAAAAGAATTTTGAGGAATTACAACACTGATGTTAGTTATATCATTTGGATTTGGAGATTTTGTAGTATACAATGATGTATCATACCAGATATTAAGATGCAATCTATTGCAGCATAATAAATTGATTTCATATTCATAGAGACATTTAGAGTCCCATGAGTGGATGTTGGCCCCTGGCATTTTTTTTATGAATGAGCATGATTAAATTAAATTGGGGTTTTGCTAGATTAAATTGTGTTGGAGTTAATTAGCATGTTAATATGAGTGAGATATTATGTTATAGGTTAAGGGAAATAAAGTGTCAGAATGATAAGATTTCATAAGGGGCATTGTTGGAACGCTAGTTAAGTTATAAAGTCATAAAGCATTAAAGGAAGGGAAAAATGGGAAGAAGGAAATGGAGGCTTGTGTTTTAGAAGACAAAAACGTTGGTGAAGAGGACGAGGAAGAGATGAGAGAGAAAACAAAAAAAAGAAAGAAGGGAGAGAGAGTGTCAGCGATTGAGAGAAAAAGGAGAGTTGAGCTAGGTTTTAATTTTACTAAGCCTTCAAGAGGGATTTTAAGAGTTATCAAAGAGGGAAAAAGAAAGAGGAAGATTAGAGCTTCCATTAGATTCAAGAAATTCATTATTAGTGAAGATTCAAGGTAAGCTTATGTTAAATATTTTAGAGTCTTAGAAAGGTTTTGGTTCTGAGAGCGTAGAAAATGCATGGATTTAAGTATTCTAGGATCAATTCATGCATGGGTTTCTTTGAGTTTCCAATTAGAGTTCTTTTGAATGAGGTTTTGTTAATATTGAAGGGAGGCAAGAGGAGCAAGAGGATAGACATTCTTGAACAAACTTTCAAGTAAGGAGATTTAAAGTGGGTTACGGTTTTATAATTAAGTAATAAGCCATCAATGTTTCTTTCAAGAAAATGGAAATAAATGGTTTCAACTACTTCAAAAATGTGCATTTATTAGTCTTTAAATGTTTTGATAATGTGCTACGTGTTTTGCATATAAATTTTGTTTGACATATGAAAATAATTTTTCAAAAGATATCAAGCTTAAGAAACCAAGTTTCCGAATTGTGCCTTTTGGGCAACATGTTTTACAATTATGGAAATACATGTTATGTGGGTTTCTGGTGGTCCTCTAAGTTAAGTTAAGTGCACTTTGACAAAAAGGCTTCTCCCGCCTACCCGCCAGTGGCCTGGAGCTCCTTCAAGGACTCCTATAAGTTCACGGCTATGTAAAACCATTATGTAGAAATACGTAGTACATTCTGTTTTGGATTCACTCGAACCATATTGATATGCTTATGTGCTCATGATAAATTGACAAAAGTGATGTATACATAATTTGCAATAACGTGAATTTCTGTATTGGAAATGGACTTCATAAATGGTTTTGCTTGTTACCAATTATAAAATTGTTACCCACAGGCTTAAGCTCACCCCCCATTTTCCTCCCCCACATCTAGGTGATGAGCCAGATATCGAGTAGACAAGGGTTAAGGCATCACTCCAATTTTTGTATATTTTGTATTTGAGGCCAACCTTGTAAAGCAAGGCTTTAGTTGCATTTGAGCAAACCTTGGTTTAAGTGCCTTTTTTTTGGGATTGTAAGATATTAATGTATTTTTGGCTTAAATACCCACTAAAGCTTTGTAAAACTCGTATTTTGATATGAATGACATACATATACATTATGGTTGTTAATGGCATTTCAAGTCTTTATATGAAAATTTCAAGTTTTCATTGGGGTAGGATTTATGTTTTGGATTTGGTGTAAAATCTACTTTAACTAGGCCAATTTAGGCAAATGTGCCTTCTAGAAAGTTGTAGGTCTTTCTTTTAGCTTTCCAACGGTATATAGTATAGAATTTTTTGACTTCTAGATCATGAGTTATGGTCCTTATAAGGGGAGATGCTTAGGAGTATACATTGGTATTGTCTGTAAAGACGTATCGTATACAGACATATCGTCAGTGATGACATCAATCTTCATAAGAGATGCCTCGTTTGTAAAGACGTATCAACCATGATGACTTCATATTATTTGTGATGATGTCATTCATCTTAAAAGTTGCATCGTCTGGAAAGATGTATCGTCTGTGATGACATCATATCGTCTGTGATGACGTCATTCGTCTT
>JANSVA010048929.1:0-13112 GCA_025504915.1 Erythroxylum reticulatum | reverse complement strand
GCTGTAACCTTAGGTCTCCATCTTTTAGGTAGACTTCTGAGAATCTTTCTGACATGATCTTGATTATCGTAGATTCTTTTAAGAGCTTTAAAGTCCATTAACGATCGTTTAAAATCGTCTAAACATCTGATCAATAGTCTCTTCATCTTTTATTGCGAACAGCTCATACCGATGAACAAGAATACTGATCTTGGACTCTTTCACTTAATTTGTGCCTTCGTGTGCAATGGCTAATGTTTCCTACATCTCTTTTGCAGATACGCATCCATGAACCTTGTCATATTCACTTCTACTTAGGGCACAACTTAGAAAGAACTTAACCTTTGAGTTCAACTGAAATTGAGCTTTTTGATTGGTTGACCATTTGTCACAAGAGATGATATTGCCTTCACCATTTGTTGGTGTATATGGACCATTCTCGATGATATCCAAAAAATCAATATGTTTGGATTCTATGAAGAGCTGCATCCTGTCCTTCCAATAATGATAATCCTCACCATTGAACGCAGGAGGTCTTGTGACTGAGGCACCTTTAACTATAAAAACATGTGATTCAACCATGGATCTTTGTCCTCACTTTGTGACAATGTTTCTTGGAAACCTTGCTCTGATACCAACTGAAGTAAATCACTTGTTAATATAGAAATCCAATATGATATGTAAACTACATAAGAAGGGGGGTTGAATTGTGAAATCTTTTCGAAAATATTATTCTTTTAAAACTTCTTTAATTTCTTTAAGAAAAATTCAAATGATTACTAAAACACTTTGCTAAAGTTGATAAGAAATACAATCACAAGTAATATTATCTACTCGTCTAACAACAAAAAAATTAAAAGTAAAGGTTAGAGAATAGACACTGCGATTTTATACTAGTTCATCCTAAACCTTGGGCTACGCCCAGTCCTCATAGTTAGTCTGAGATTTCACTATACTCTTCAACTTTACTAGTATTCTTTCTACACTTGCAGAGCCTCTTCAGGTCTTTCTCACAAAGTATTCTTTATCAGCTGTATTAGCCTCTCTAGGCTCTAGCCTTCCTTTCTCTCCCTAAGAAAAGTATTTTTGAGCTTTGGGTTACAGATGTATTTGCTCACTTCTTTTACACTTTGAATATAGAATATTTGCTAATGTAAAAGCATTCTCTTCCTCTTTTTCTCTTCCTTTTTTTTAATCTTTGACTAGAACTCGTACTTATAGCCTAATTCTCCAACTGTCTTCTTGAATCTTCTAGAAACAGTTATTAGTTGAGTCCTGTAACTAACTCTAACTAATTAACTATCTGACGTTCTAGAATATCTTCCTTTTGTATCATTTGGAATAATGCTTTTCTATTATTCCGTTTCATCTATTGTGTCGCTTCGTCTGGTGTTGTGCTTCGTCTAGTGTTGACGGCACACCTTTTGAGTTGACTAAGTGTTACTTACATTTTTTTGCAACTTAACAAACTTATCAAAATAGTTCATACATTTCTAAGATTATTGTTATTTGATTGTCATCAAAATTACTAGAATTGAGGTCCTCTTGACTTAACATGTTATACTTTGTCTGGTGTTATACTTTGTCTACTGTCTAAGACGTTTTGTAGTATAAGTAAGTATCTTCTTGAGTTGACCTTTATCGTCTTGTGCTGACCGTCTTAAGTTGAACTTGTATCTTCTTATGTTGACCTTTTGTATCTTCTTATGATGACCTTTTCTATCTTCTTATGTTGACCAATTTGATTCTTAGGTATTGTCTTGGTTTGACTATGTATCGTCCTAAATTGATGATTTGTGTCACTTACATTTTTCTGCGCACTTAGCAAACTCATTAGACAATTTACGCACTTCTAAGATTATTATTGTTTGATTGTCATCAAAATTAATAGAAGTGAAGTCTTTTTGACTTAACAACTCAGTCTTCATTAGGCATGTGGTCTGTAAAAAGCTCCTCCCGTGGGACCTTTGGTACTTGTGTCTAAAGGAGAGAGGTGAAAACGAGTGACACAAAGAGAGAGTACCTCGAGATGTATAAAGTCGAGCACAAAGACCAAAGACTAAAAGCTTAGATCAAAGGAGTAAGACTCCCGCTTAGGACTAGGCCAGTGCCTTTCTACAACTTAAGGTTTTTTTTCTTCGTGGATGAAGATGGAGTCAACATAGATAATTGAACTTTCAAGTTTTATTTTTATTATGTGATATTAATCTTTAAAAAAAGCCTTAGATATTAGTTTAACTTCTAATAAAGTAATGATTATGTTATTATCTAATAAAGATATTTTTCAAAAACTTAATCACATTCCCAAAAAATTAGAGACAAAATAGAGTGGGCGCATATAGGATCTATACAAATGATAGCTAGATCTACTTTCAAAGAAGAAATAAATAGTCCTATAAATTTAACAGTAATAAATGGTCAAATTCATAATAGAAAAGAAGCTTGTATGGGAATATTAAGAGGAAATCTTTGATATAATTTTTTTTTGTTTAATATCTATCCTAAGGTGTCTTATAATCTACGAGATAAAGAGTTTGATAGGACACTCTCTTTAATTCAATACTTTAAAAGAAAATAATATTAGAGATGGAAATATACCATATTATGTTACCTACACAATATCTTATACCTTATCTAATACTCGTCAAAGATAATGTTTTGCATATAAAGATATTATCAACTTTCTAAAATTATTTTATGAAGTTGAAAGAGTATATCCTCCTCGTACAAAAATTATAGAATAGATAGATGATGATTTTTCATTAGATTTATAAAAAAAACTAATGATTTTTCTTCAGGTTTTATGGGCTCCTTACCTTTTGTCTCAATCCTTGATGTTCCTAGAAGGGAGGGGAATGCCTTCAGAGAGTTAAGGTCCAAGGACCCAACCATTTTTCTTTGGAGAAGGGGAGTTGGCTACCAAAAGTAGACAACCTATAAAGGATGGTAAGGGCGAGAGTTAAAGATAGTTGTAGTAGGTAGCTAGAAAAGGAAAGAAATTTGCAATGGACCGGTCCAAAGAGGTGGACCGGTTGTAGATGAGCGGGAACCCGGGTGAGTGGGAGAAGGTTGCACTTTTATTTTATTTTTTTGAGAATTTAAAAAATTCATTAATAAATGATGGAGATTACAACAAGAGAGGATTAGCTATTGAACCACTGAGTTCATTAGTTACCCATAATATGTCGTTTAGCACTACAAATAATATACTACATTTAAAAAAGTCAAAATACCAAATGGGTATATCGATTTAGGACTTTTCGCGAGTCTTCTAACCTTTTTCTCAATTAGATTAAAAAAGGACTTGCATCAGCTAAGAAATCGTAGATCCATGGAGATTCTGGCGCCTCGTTCTTCACTCAAGTAAGCCACTCTGGAGTCTTTCTCAACCACATAAGCTTTTGTGATTACGGTATGACCTTTGTTGTTTAACTATGTAGACCTTGCATTATCATATGGAGAGGAGGCTCTTTGGACTTAGCATTTTGGGGCTAGCCGATGAGGGGCTCTAGCTCAGGTAAGTGTATTCCTTCCATTATTTTCGATTTTTGTTTCAATGAAGACTTACTTTCTCAAATGCATTCTCTAAATTTCTTAGAAAGCCTCTTTTTGGAAGGATATGTTTCTGGCTATACGATTCATCTTTCCTTCTTCACCCTCTTAGTATTTCATCCAAGAATCCCATTACTATTAACATGCTAGTCCAATCTCTACTTTTATTTAGGGCTTGTTTACTCCTAGATTTGCTCATCTGTATTTGATTTCTTTGAAGGGTTTCGGTCTATTTAGAGAAGATGGATCTTCAAACATTATTCAACCCATAAATGGAGTCTTCCAAGTTAGTGCATATTTGAATAATCACAGTTGTTCCTTCAATATTGAATATTAGTAACATGCTTTGTATAACTCTGTGTAGTTTTATGAGTGAATTTCTCTTCTGTTGTGAGGATTTAGTAGTTAGAACTTTGAAAAATTTTGATAGGCTAGCATTATATTCTCCATACAGATACCACTCTCCTACTACAGTATAAGTTTAATTGATTAATGATTAGTTGTTCCCTTATGCTTGCAGTAGTGATTTCTATAATAGATATTAGTAAATTAGCCTTATCTTTGAATCTTTTACTATTCCTCTTATTCCTATTTATTTGAACACATATAGCCACCGATAGTAACATGATATCCCTATCATGTTTCAACATCTGTAAATTAGGAATATCCTAGAGGATATCTGTGATTCTACCATAAGAGTAATTAGGGGCACATAAGGTAGAGATCTTTGCCTAAACTTCTCTTGATAAAACACAATAAAAAAAAGAAGATCTCTGGATTCATCCTCTTGTTTACATAGTATACATAGCTTAGATGAGGTATGGAAATTTAGTATGTACAAAGTACTTAGTATGTTCCACGTGTTCAACATTGTCAACCAGAGCAAGAAGCTAACATTAGGTCTAAGTACCTTATTCCTTATCACTATGTCCCATCCTACATGGTTAGCAATCCCTCCCTCATCCTTCTAACTTCCTTATTAGTAATCTCTGAGATAGGAATACCCTTTCATAAATAGATGTCTCTCTCCCCCTGACTTCTGAATTGAGGAAAAAGCAATAACCTAGCCTCTTTTGAAGAAAGGGACTAATTCCCATTCCTAACTATTTCTTGGAGCTTGGTATCTTTAGGAAATCAGTTTAATAGGGACCTTGCCATTTGATTTTGTATTAAAGGTCCATTCCTTGTTCAGTTTTCATACCATAGGGAAATTCTTTTCCCTGTCCCCATTTTACACGAAATATGTTGATACATATCATCCCTTAATCTAAGAAGTTGGTTAAAAAACTAGGTATAGTTATTATTGATTTTTAGAGCCCAAGAACTCCCTTCTTTTATTAGATAACACTGAATCCATTTAGACCACATGGATTGTTTTTCGCTTAGGATTCTCCAAATCCTCTTAGACATAAGAACTCTGTTTTTATATGATATTGACTCCAGCCTTAGACCTCTTTCCCCTCTCGGTTGACAAATTTTTTCCAATTAACTTTGGCTATTCCTTTCTCACCATTCCTTTTTCCCCATAAAAAATTCTTTATTAGTTTTTCTATCATTTTACTTAGACCTTTTGAGAGAAAAAGATATGAATGCCAGTAAATATTCATAGACATGATCACTGATTTCAATAGTTGGATTTTTCCCTCCAAAGGAAAGTGATCTATTTGACCATGCCCCTAATCTCTTCTGGATCTTTTCAATTAAAGGAATGCATTCATAGAACCTAGACCTCCTTGAAGACATAGGAAGTAGAGGAGAGGAGGTTCTTTAGTTTCCATACCCGTAATTTAAGATAAAGTACTTGAAAGGTGAGTAGAACTTTTGGAGAGAATGAGATATCTCTTGCTTTGGTTGTCATATAGACCCGATAACTCCTTAAATAAGATGAGAGATCTCATCAATGGAGTGATTGAGTCAAAATTAGCCTTGCTCAGGAGAATAAGGTCATCTGCAAAACATAAACCAGTTAGAGAAATTTTCTTACATTTTGAGTGGTATTTGAATTTAGGATCTATTGAGGTGTTGTGCTTCAGAAGTGAAGTGAGAACCTCCATGCAAATTAGAAATAGGTAAAGGGATAAAGGATCCCCTTGCCTAAGACCTTTTTTGCCTTTAAACATCTCCGTGGGTCTCCCATTTATCAAAATCCCATAAGAAGCAGTAGAAATGCATTCTCCAATCCATTTTATGAACCTTAGGGGAAAATTCATTATCTCTATAGTTTTTAGAAGGAAACTCCAATTCACACTGTCAAAGGCTTTATGTAAGTTGATTTTAATGGTGCAATTCAAGGGACTTCTCCTTCAGTTGTACCCTTTTAAAAGTTCCTGTACTAGAAGAATATTGTCCCCTATATCTCTATTAGCCAAAAATGCACTTTGATTCTCACTAATGAGAAATTTTAGGACCTCCTTTATCCTATCGACGAAAATCTTGAAAGTGATCTTATATAGGAAATTAGTACACTAAATAGGTATGTAATCACTCCATGTATCTAGGCAAGAAGTTTTAGGTATCAACTATAGAAAGGTCTTTTTTATTTCTTTCAATAGAGCTCCTTTTAGGAAGAATCCATGTATTGCTTCCTTAACTATCCCCCCCAAACTATTCCAAGTATTATGATAGAAATAACCATTCAAGCCATCTGGTCTTGGAGCTTTAGAACCATTCATGGAAAAGACAACCCTCTCAATTTCCTGATCTATGACAGGTCTTATTAACCAAGCAGTTTTATTTGCAGGGATTTTAGAGGTGACAAATTGTCTAAGATCATATCCCTGCTTTGACTGGATGGCTTATGAGCCCAGTAGTATTTTGTAGAATAACTTCGCTTCTTTAGCTAAGTATCCTGTCCAAAAACTTCCATACCTGCTTCCGTTTTAATGGATGGTATTCTGTTGACATTCTTTCGGGCTAAAATGGAATTGAAGAAGAACTTAGTACACCTATCTCCATCTTTTAGCCCATTAATCCTAGCTCTCTGCTTCCATAAAGAACATTAGTTATCCACCACTTCCAAGTAGTTCTTTAGAGCTTCCTTCTCTTTTGTAGCTAGAGTACTATCTAAGGGATTTTCTACTAGCAATTTTTGAATAGAGGAGAGTTTATCACTTATTGTTTCAACCTCTTTAGAAAGATTTCGACCTCTCTTACAATTAAGGATCTTCAACTCCTGTTTTATAGCCTTGAGTTTTTGAATGCATATGTACTACTTAGTACCATAACATCTATGCTGTAATCCCTTTGATATAGCTTCTTGAAATCCTTCCAAGTTAGCCAGAAAGTTGTTAAATCTAAAAGGGTGAGGAACTTTGGAGATAATGAATAAGTTGTCAATCTTTATAGGAGTATGGTTAGAGATGCTAGGGTTTAGGAAATTCGCAGTGCTTCTTGAGAAGGTATTTTTCCGTTCCATATTTACCAAGGCCCTATCCAGTTTTTTTTTATGTGCCAAATGGAGCATTGCTTATTGGACCACGTAAACTTATGACCTTCAGATTTTTGGTCTATAAGTTCCACCTGCTGCATACAATTAAAAAAATAAGAGGAGTAGTTAAGTAAACTGCAGTTACCTTCTGCCTCTAATATGAAAATAGTGGTATTAAAGTCCCCACACACCACCTAAGAGGAGTCTACCGAAACCTTAATCCTTCTTAGATCATTCCTGAGATCAAATATTTGGGACACTGTGTTAAGGCCATAGAGAAAAGAAGCTAAGATCTAATACTTCTCCATTTTAAATTAGAGTTTAAAGTGTATATGTTGCTATCTTGATTCCAGAACCTCCATTTTCAAAAATTAAGCATCATAAGCTATAATAATCCTTCCATAAGTATGACTGAGATGATTTGTAATGAACTAACAATTACTGCCTAAACAACTCAATTTATTCAAGTTAAATTCTCTAATTTTTGTCTCCAACATACAAAACACCTTAGGTTTTTCTTTTAGAACAAAATCCCTTAAAACATTAAGCTTTGATGGATTGTTTATTTCGTGTACATTCCACACAACAAAAGTCATAGACAATTAGTTTTCCCCTTAGAGCTTTTCCTATTGCTCCATATACTTTTTCAAGAGGTGATCTGTTCAAACTGGTCCTCTTGATTGCTACAATTTTGCAAATCAACCTTTAATAGGCTTTGTTTAATCTATTGACTAGTCGAAAATCCCATATTTGAATTATCAACACTAGTTTCCAGCTCATTTCCTCTTTTGTTCATTGAAGGCTTGCAGACTTCTTCTGGTTTAAATTGAATTTCTTTCTGCTGAACCTCATCAAAGCTATTCTCCTTCAGAATGCTTTCCTTTGTTTTTGGAGAAATATTAATTGGCTAAACCATCTCATGGTTTTCTGCAACTTATTCTACCTCCTTAATTTTTTTGATTTCTTCAGAATCATTCTTATCCATTCCCATCACTTCCTAATATTCTCCCTTTATGAATACTTTACATGTAGGTTTCCATTCCTTACCTTGAGCTTTAAGAGATGGTTTCCATTAGTAACTCACTAATACTTTGTCTTTTTTAAGAGAGTTTTGATTAGCTAACCTTAGGATAGGGATACTGACAGTGTGTGTCGAGTGCACTGTAAAATTTACCTTACTCTACATACTAAAATTTGTAGTTGTAGTAAGTAGGGATCGAATCCACAGGGAATGTTCAGTTAATTTCCGTAACGAAATTAATTGATGCAAGGAAAGTAAGTGGGGGGTTTTTGGGTTTCAAACAATTTATAAATTAGAGTAAAAGTAAACTATCAAAAACAAATTAAAACAATAATCGAAAATGAGAAAAGTGCTGAGTATAAGTAAGGTCCAGTTCTAGGGTCAATCTCGACCTAAACACAATCAAGCATAATCCTTCATGCTAAAGTCTTTATAATTCTTTTCGGACTATTGATCTGAGACTAATAGAACGCTCTACAAATCTCAGTTTTCCTTTAGGTTCCATTTAATCAAGATACGATCATTAATTAAACTTAACCACCGAATAACCTAGGATACAATCTCTAGATTCAATTTGGTAGTCGCATTATGAATTGGAAAACGATCAATATAGGTAGTAACCTTACACGTTCGGATTATCCAACCTAAGTTATGTTGTTCTTAACGATTAACGATTCTTAGATGCTACTCACAAACATAAAAAATAACGATTACGGATTACAATCAATGTTTAGTAATAGGTTCGAAATAAAACAATCAAAATGATATATTAAGATCATTAATCACAAAACCATCCAAATCAATACCAACATCATAACAATTCGAAAAGAAATTACAACTTCAAAATGATAGAAATAGCTGACTTAGCGTCGATATTTTCGTTGACCCGATGTAAAAAAACTAGCCTTCCATCTTTAATTTTATGCTCTAAGAGTGGGTCATATTTTTCATATACTATAACAGTCTCACGATGGGACAAATAAAATGGAGCTTTGTTTTGTCCACTACTTGTTGTTCACCTGTGCAATGTATTGATGATGGGACAATTAAAATGTAGAATGCTTACTTCATAAAGCCGCAACCTCTCCTCCATGTTTGGCTTCAGTGCTCCCCTCTAAAGTTTGCATCGACACTGTAACTTTATTCTTCCAACCCGCTACTTTTAATTTCCTGCGCCGCACTGCTCATGACATGACGATTTAATTTTTCCCCTTGCTCTTAAAACCCTCCTATGTATGCTTGTGCCTTTGATGCTCCTTAAACGCAGCGTATGGATGCTGCTTCAATGAAGTAATGTTGTGTTTTCACGCAATGTTAAAGCAAGCGTTGTTGTGTGAAACGCAACGCAGCCACCAAACTTTTTTTTACAATTGTGCTCCAATTGGCTTTGAACATCTTCTCCTTTTAGTCTCAAATATATCATCATATTCAAGCTAGTAGTCAACAAAAATTGAACACAAATTAAGTATTTTATCTTAAGAATAGGATTGGAATCACATGGAAATGCATAAAAAAATATAATATAATTCAATCCTATCAAATACCCCCACACTTGGTCTTTGACCGTCCTCGGGCAAATCGTCAAAATCAAAATCGCAAGCCAAAACTTTAACTCATTTCCCACATTTCTTAAAAATAGATAGCCATAAATAAAGGTGAATGACTTTCAAACCCTAAGCAAAAACTCAACATTCAAAGCTTCTACTCATGATCTACCAACATTCAATATCTTCAAAAACTGAGCAATCTAATAGTAGACTCAGAAAATATGTTTAATTAAAATATATCCATGGGTACACTCAACAACATTCATGATCATAACAATCCACAACTTTGCATATCATTTCATTTCTCCACTACTAATGCTCACATGAAAAATCATGAATCAAAGGACTTTTCAAGGTTGTAATGTGGGAAAAGGTAAGGTGAGATGTATTTGGGTTAAGTAGCATAAAAGTCATCAAAGCTAGTGAAACAAAGCAACACTCATGAAAAACTGGGCACCATCAGCTATGAAAAATGCAACATTTATATTTCACAACCCCATTCAGCTCTCACATACAAACTACATAAAGCATATACCAATCTGAAGGAATCACTCATACAATTTATGCCCATGAAATCACAAAAGTGGACCTTCCAATTCAACCTCTACCTCATATTCAACATGCTCAAATAACACATCCATTACAACTCTAGGAAGATGCATAAACCATAAACAACTTTTCAACAAATATGCAATTCCTCCTTGATATATTTATTGTATACATTTTTTTATTCTTTTTCTTTTTTCTCTTTCTTTCTTTCTTTTTCTTTTCTTTTTGCTTTTTTTCATTTTTCTCTCTTTCTTTTCCTTATAAAAATTAAAATAAACTACATCAACATGGGAATTTTAATGATAAGACATAAACTAACATCCTAACATTATAACCAACCCTCACATATGTACACCCCCACACTTAGAATTTTGTACAACCACAAACTCAACAGTTACCAATGTTCCACTAGCTTTATGACATGGGTAGAACATTTGGTTAAGTTTAAAAACATAAAATGTGGTTTATACTAAAAAAAAAGGCTAAAGCTTATAAGGGTTTATCATGGGAAAAATCATATCAATAGGGTAGGTTATTTGGCTAATGTAGCTTATGATAAACAAAGAATGCCTAATCATATCCATATTAATGTATGTGATAAAAATGTGGTCTTCAATAGAAATTCAACGCAAAACCATGATGTACTTGTCATGAAGGTCACACATCATTAAAAGGCAATAAGACTGATATAAATGTGTCAGTCAAACTAGCTTTGTTTACCATTAGTCACTACTCTTCTAAAAATAATGCACATTAACAAATCACAAGAGCAAAAGTGCATGCCAAATTTTGTTATGGATTTTACTAATCAATTCACACTTTAATTATGATTAAATAATCTTAAAAGTAATAGAAAATAAGAAAATTTTTAATTTTGTTCGTTTAATTTTGAAAATTGCCTGAGGAGTCATAAACTATGATTAAGCTCAAAAACACGCATCAAAACTAATGTACCCAACCCCCACACTTAAAACTTGCATTGTCCTCAATGTAAAATCAAATGTCAGAAATGAAGTAGCTAACAAAAATGACATATGCAAAAATGTAAAAGACAAAAATTAACTTCCCTTGGGTTGCCTTCCAAGCAGCACCTTTGTTTAAGTTCGTTGGCTCGACCTAAAGTTGTGCGATTTAATTGACACCAGTCATATCCTCCAGCATCAACACCTCCAAATCCTTCGTTTGGAAGCCCTCATAATATAGCTTCAAGCAATGACCATTCACTCGAAACGTCTTGTTACTTTTGAGGCTCTGTATCTCCACTGAATCAAAAGGGAAGACATGAGTGATAAAAAATGGACCAACCCAACGGGAACGCAACTTACCAAGAAAGGGTTTGAGTTTGGAATGATATAGTAACACTTTCTGGCCCATTAAGAAACTTTTCCTAGAAATCATCTTATCATGAAAAACTTTCGTCCTGTCCTTATATATCGCTACATTTTAATATGACTCATTCCTCATCTCTTCCAACTCCTGAAGCTGCAACTTCCTATGCACTCCTTCATCATCCAAGTGCATGTTGCATCTTTTGATAGCCCAATATGCCTTATGTTGTAATTCCACTGAAAGATGACATGGCTTTCCAAACACTAGCCTATACGGCGACATTCCAATTAGTGTTTTGTAAGCCATCCGGTAGGCCCACAATGCATCTTCCAGTCTTACACTCCAATCCTTTCTATTGTGATGCACGGTTTTTTCCAAGATTAACTTGATTTCTCGATTTGAGACTTCAACTTGCTCGTTGGTTTAAGGATGGTAAGTAGTACGAACTTTGTGTGTGATGTGATATTTTTTAAACATTGCTTCCATCACCCTGTTGCAGAAGTGGGTTCCTCTTTCGCTAATGACGAATTTCAGTATCCCAAACCTAAAAGGAATGTTAGCCTTAACAAAACCTGCAATAAATTTAACATCGTTAGTCCTAGTGGCTTTTGCTTCCACCCATTTAGAAACATAATCAATTGCAATCAATATATAAGTAAAGCCAAAAGATGGAGGGAAAGGTCCCATAAAATCAATGCTCCAAATGTCAAAATTTTCACAAAAAAGTAAAGGAGTTTGAGGCAATTGATCTTTACGGGATAGGTTTCCTAACCGTTGGCACCTATCATAGAATTTGCAGAAGTATATGCATCTTTGAACAATGATGGCCAGTAAAAGACACTCTCCAGAACTTTCTGAGTTGTCCGTTTTACTCTAAAATGTCCTTCACAAGTGTACAAATGGCAAAAGGCTAAAATTGATGATGATTCATTTTTCAGTACACACCTTCTGATAACTTGATCTACACAGTGCCTCCAAAGATATGGATCATCCCATACATAGTACTTCGCTTCACTTCGTAACTTATCCCTTTGAGCATTTGACAAAACAATAGGTAATTCATTAGTTACTAAAAAAATTTACAATGTCTGCATACCATGGTGTTGTCGCATCGACAGAAAATAATTTCTCATCTGAAAAGCTTTCTCTTAAAAGGATATCATATTCTTCCTTTATCAAATGGTTGAGATGATCTGCCACCACATTTTCTACCCCCTTCTTGTCTCTAATCTTTAAGTCGAATTCCTGCAGGAGGAGAATCCATCTAATTAGCCTTGGTTTTGCTTCTTTCTTTGTGAGCAAGTATTGTAAAGTTACATGGTCAAAATAATCAATCACTTTAGCTCTAAGAAAATACGATCAAAATTTTTCCAAAGCAAAAACCACAGATAACAATTCTTTTCAGTAGTGGAATAATGCAATTAAGCTGGAGTTAAAGTCTTTGAAGTATAGTAAATGGCATACAAAGCTTTTCCCACTCTCTGCCCTAGAACCGCCCCCATCACATAATCACTTACATCACACATGATCTTGAATGGGAGGTTCCAATCTGGTGGTTGAATCACCAGTGGGGATGTCAGAAGCTCCTTAAGTTTGTTGAATGCTTCTTTGCACCTCTCATCAAGCTCAAAGGAGACATATTGTTGAAGAAGCTTGCATAGTGGTGCGATTATCTTCGAAAATTCCTTAATGAATCTCTGATAAAAAC
>JANSVA010048857.1:0-13118 GCA_025504915.1 Erythroxylum reticulatum | reverse complement strand
AAGGATGAATGATATGATTGGAAAATATAGACATCCAAAGGATAAGAGTGGTTTAGGGTTTACTAATAGTAATGTTTGCTATAATAAGACTTTTGTTCCTACTAGAAAGAAAAAGAAGCAATATTCTTATTATTCAAGGAATTCTTGTAAGTCTAAACCTAAAGGACTCAACAAAATATGGGTACCTAAGAAAGACATAATATGTACTGCAGATCTCCCTTCTTGGAAGAAGCAATAAGCACCAATGGTAATTGGACAGTGGATGCTTGCGACACATGACGGGAAGAAGGTCTATGTTCCTAGAACTCCAAAATAAGCAAAGAGGATCAATAACTTTTGTAGATAACCAACAGGGCAAAATAGTTGGAATCGGCAAAATTGATAAAGATTCATTTGTGTTTATTGATAATGTTCTGCTAGTTGAAGGATTAAAGCATAATCTAATTAGTATAAGTAAATTATGTGATTCTAGTTTTGAACTATCCTTTAATCAAAATTCTTGGTAGTAAAAAACAAGGACAGTTTCATATTCTTTTCTACCTAGAGATCAAGCAATCTCTATAAGATTAATTTAGATGATTTGAAAAATCAAAATATTTTATGTTTTATATCAACAGATGAGGAAAAACTGATTTGGCATAGAAAGCTAGGACATGTTAGTTTTAAACAAAATTTCAAGTTGGTTAGACATGATTTGGTAAGAGGATTACCAAAAATAAGTTTTAACAAAGATTTCTTTTGTGAGTTGTCAGAAAGGAAAATAAGTTAAAACATCTTTTTCTTCTAAAAATGTTGTAACTTCGTCTAGACCTCTAGAGTTGTTAAACATAGATTTGTTTAGTCCAATCAGAAAATTAAATCTTAGTGGAAAGAAGTATGGTATCGTAATTGTTGATGACTTCACTAGATTTTTTTGGATATTGTTTTTATCATATAAAGATGAATACCTTAAGTGCTTTAAAGTTCTATCTAAAAAGTTACAGAATGAAAAAGGAATTTCTATTGCTGGAATTAAAAGTGATCATGGTGGAGAATTTGAAAATGAAAAATTCAAAATGTTTTGTGAAGAGAATGGAATTTTCCATAATTTCTCTGCTTCTAGGACTCCACAATAGAATGGAGATGTAGAAAGAAGGAATAAGACGATTCAGGAAATGGCAAGGACTATGCTATGTGAAATGAATCTTCCTAAGTATTTTTGGGAAGAAGCTGTGAATACAGCTTGTTATATTCAAAATAGAGTATCTCTGTGACCTATTTTAAATAAAACTCCTTATGAGTTATGGAAAGGAAGAAAGCCAAATATTTCTTACTTCCATCCTTTTGGTTGCACATGCACTTTATTGAACACAAAAGAAAATTTGGATAAATTTGATTCTAAGATTAATTCAGGAGTTTTTCTAGGATATTTGATGTCTTTTAAAGCTTATAGAGTTTATAATCTTGTTTCTAAATATGTTGAAGAATCTATGCATGTTAAGTTTGATGATGATTCTCATCCGGATAGGAGAGACGATTCCGATGATGAAACTATATCTGTTCCCTTAGTTGATAAACTAGACATGTCACCTCTAATTGATCCACCTGATAAGGTAGAAAGTATTCATATAAACTTTAGTCTTAGGAAAGACTGGAAGTATAAATCCTCTGACCCAGAAAATCTAATTATAGGTGAAACTTCAGAAGGAGTGATAACTAGGTCTAAATTTAGAAGAGAGGCAAATGTAGCTTTCTTTTTTGAATTAGAACCTAAGAAAATTGATGAAGCTCTTCAGGATGAAGCTTGGATTTTAGCCATGCAAAAGGAGTTAAATCAATTTACAAGGAAAAAAGTTTGGTCTTTAGCTCTTAGGCCACCTAATAAGTCTGTCATAGGAACCAGATGGGTATTCAAAAATAAACTAAATGAATCAGGTAGAGTAAACCGTAACAAAACTAGATTAGTAGCTCAAGGCTATAATCAATAGGAAGGAATAGACTCTAACGAAACTCATGCTCCTGTAGCTAGACTAGAAGCTATTAGAATTTTGCTTGCATATGCTGTTTGTCATGACATAAAACCGTTTCAAATGAATGTGAAAAGTGCCTTTTTGAATGGATTTATAGATGAAGAAGTTGATGTAAAGCAACCTCCTGGTTTTGAAGTTACTGATAAACTAGATTATGTCTATAGACTTCATAAAGCTTTGTATCGATTAAAACAAGCACCTCGTACTTGGTAGGATCGTCTAAGTTCATTTTTGATTGGAAATGACTTCATTAGAGGATAAGTAGATAAGACTCTATTTAGAAAATGTATAAAAAATGAGTTCATTAGAGTACATATATATGTAAATGATGTTATTTTTGGTGTAACTTCTAAAAAGCTATTTTCCATTTTTGAAAATCTTGTGAAAGGTGAATTTGAAATGAGTATGCTTGGGTGAATTGAAATTTTTCCTTGGTTTACAAATTAAGCAAACCGAATAAAAGATTTTTATTCATCAATAGAAATACATCAAATAACTGTTAGTCAAATATAAAATGGAAAAGGTTAAACATATGTCAACTCCTATGCATCCTTCAATCCTTTTATCTAAGGATGAAATAGGTAAGAAGGTTGAATAAACCCTCTTCAGAGGAATTATTGGTTCTTTAATTTACCTAACTGCACCAGACTTGATATATTGTTTAGTGTTTGTTTGTGTGCAAGATTTCAAGCAGATCCTAGAGAATCACATTATATTGTTGTTAAAAGAATATTGAGATACTTGGCAGGTTCTATTGATCTTTGTTTAATGTATGAGAGAGGTAAAGATTTCAGGTTATTTGGCTACTGTGATACTAATTATGTTGGAGATAGAATTGATAAAAAGAGTACAAGTGGAGGTTGTCACTTTCTTATTCATAATCTAATTTCATGGTCAAGCAAGAGGCAAAGTTCAATTGCTCTATCTACTATAGAAGCTGAATACATGTCAGTTGTAAATTGTTGTTCACAGACATTATGGATTAAGTATCAGTTAGAAGATTACTCCATACAAGAAGATCAAATTCCAATCTTCTGTGATAACACAAGTGCTATCAATCTATCAAAGAATCCAATACACCATTTGAGGGCAAAACATATTGAAGTTAGACATCATTTTATACGAGACTATGTATAGAGAGGAATCATTAGTCTACAATTTGTTAAGACGAATCAACAATGGAAAATATCTTCACTAAACCTTTGTGTGAAGATAGATTCAAGGAAATCAGATGGAACTTAAATATGGTAATGTTGAATGACTATTCGTCTGACACATTATGACCCAGATGATTCATACAAGAAGAAGATAAAAGGTCGTAAGTTTTTAAGTAAATAGTAACGGTAAGTTATGAATGGTAGTATAAGAAGGAAATCTTCTTAATATTCTAAAATACTTTCTACTCTAGAATTTTCTTGAAATACTTTGAAACCAACTTGTTTAGTGCTCTTAATCAAGACAATTCGATACTCTGTTCTAAGGTTCAAGTTCATTTCATCTCATATTCTTACTTTAAGAGACTAACATCGTTACTTTGAGTGAAATACTTTTGTGTTTTAGTTTTTATTTGTTACAGATTACAAATGGAGCAATCACTTATCTATAGGAGACACGTTGATTTAAAATCATTGAAGGAAAATCAGATGGACATTGAACCAGAGATTGAAGTAGTTGGCTAGAAAAACTTCTTCAAGGTTCGTGAAAAGGTCTATTTAAATGAGATATATGAGTTTTGGAAGAATGCAAAGTTGGTAGACGATACCTTAGTATCAATGGTAGATGGTTTGTCGGTTATCGTGGCATAAGATATTATTGAGAGGGTCAGTGGGTGTCCTAGTATTGGAGTAAAGCTGTTTAATAATATAAAATAGATTACTCAAAGTCGTGTAGATAGAATGCACATTAATTGACAACTCTATAGAAGTAGTGATCCTGAAGTTAAGAAGGCGACAACCCTTTCTCCAAAGGCTAGGGTTCTACATTCATTACTTCTTCACTATGTTCTAGCAAGATTAGGCTCGAAGGATATTGAGACAATGAACGATGAACATTGTCTATATCACCTACTAAATCACCAACCCATTAATCTTCTGTACTTGATTTTGAAGTACATGATCATATAAAAGGGGGATTCTAGCTCTTTACCGTATGGAATGCTGTTGATAAGGATTTTTAGAGAATCTGAAATGTTTCTCGACAGAGGTAATAGGGTAAAGATAGATGTGAAGACTATTATTAATGCTACAACTATTCACAAAATGGGGATAAAGTTTGATGATGAGTCAAATATAGGTTCTACACTTAAAGCAAGGTCTGAGGGAGAGCTTATAGTAAGATGGGGTAGAAGTGAATGTGGTACGTCTGCAAGAAAACAAAAACATCGATCAACAGGAAGAACATTTGTAGAAGAAAAGACTGAGAAATCATCTGATGTACCAATAAAACCTAAGACAATTCTACAGAAAGAGGAAAGTCGAGTTCAACAATCATCGCAACAAGTTTTATTGAAGAGAAAAGCGAAGACATTTCAATCAAAAAAATCCAAACAGTCAAGAAGGTCACCAAGACTATTGACCTTACGACAATAAGAACAGAAGAAGAGAAAATCTCCGATTCTTGATGGAGATTCTAAAATAGAAGCCTACCAAATCAATTGTCTCTATTTTATAAAGCCAATATGCAAAATCATCTGGAGAGACAAAAATGTATTTGAGAGGAAGAAGCCTCAACATCAACGTTCTTCTAAACCGACAGAAGAATAAAAGAAGGTGAAGCCCAGTTAGAAGAAGGTTTCTTCATCTGACGTTCAACAGAAGGCAAAAACAGTTTAACACTAATTGGAACCTTACAATCCTTCTCAACCAATCAACAAAAAGGATTTGAGAATGAAGATTATAGAAGATTCAGTACCTGTTCGAAGTAGAAGCTTAATTATTATTAGAGAACATTCGAAAAAGTCAGTCAAGGTACTAGTCACACCGATATCGATTAATGATTAGACAATACATCTTTTAAGTCATGAAGAACGAAGATTATATGGTATTCTGCGAGATAAGAAGGCATAACCGTATCCATTGAAGATTTTAAAGGATTAGTATACAATTTATCCGATTAGGAGAAGAACATTAATAAAAATTGTACCAGACATATAACCAAGATGCTCAACCCTTGTCAGAAACGAAGAAAAAGGGAAAAAGAAGATGTTTCCTTAGGGAAATAAAGATGATCTTATAGAAGAGCATATCTAAGTAGCTGTAAAGAACATAGATGATGCATGTAATGCAGCTCAACTTGGAGGTATCTATGTTTCACACCATATTTCAAAAGCATCAGGAAGTAAATTTGGAGTTTCAACCACTGATGAAAACTTCAAGGTAGTTGGCAAAGTAAAAGAAGGACAGTACAGAAGTATCATGGTTGGAGGTATTAATTTCAACTTAGAAACCTTTGTACATTTGGTCATGCATTTTAGACCTTTAGGTTTCATACCTTCAGTCAAAGATGTGTTACAACTTCTTGGGCAACCAATTTTGAAACTACCTAGACCTGATGATCTTGATCTCTTAGAAGGAAAACAAACCATCAATCTACCCTCTATTAAAATTATAGAGTTAGACGTTTTACCTTCATAACCATCTGTTGTGGAAAACCTTCATCCACTTAGTGAAATACAACAAGATCCTACTGATAATCTGCAGTTCTTAAAGCATTTCATAAATTGGACGGAAGCAAGTCACAGTTAGAAGGAAGTTAAGGAAGCATTAACAAAAGAAATTGAGAAAGTTCATACTAAGGTTGATGAACTCGCTGACTCAATAGGTGATCTTCATGAGGAAGAAGCATTACTACAGGTTACTATTGAGCGAGACCTCAAGACGATCCATACTAACATGCAACGTATGTTTTCTGAAGTTCTAAAGCGTCAATCATGAGCAAGTTTTTTGATTAATAACAAATAGGGGGAGAAGGAGAAAAAGAGGAGAATGAGAAGAGAAGATAGAAAGCAAATAGAAATCATTGTATATATCTTGTATGCAATTTTTTAAAGTTTTTGCTTTATTATTCGTTAGAATACTATTTATCTATATATCATTTTATCTTATAAAATTATGATTATTTGTTATCGTCAAAAAGGGGGAGATTGTTAAGTCAAGAGGACTTCACTTATATTAATTTTGATGACAATCAATAATAATAATCTTATAAATGTATGAACTATTTTGATAAATTTGTTAAGTCTGCAGAAAAATGTAAGTAACACTAGTGCAACAATAAATGAAGTACTACACCAGACGAAGCGCAACACTAGACGAAGTGCAATAACAGACGAAGCGTGACACCAAACGAAGCGCAACAATAGACAAAGCGTTACAACAGACGAAGCGATATAATAAACAAAGCGGAATAACAAACAACATGTAGTAAAAGAACAAGCATTATTCCAGACGATACAAAAGGAAGATATTCTAGAATGTTAGACAATTAGTTAGTTGGAGTTAGTTACATGACTCAACTAATAACCGTTTCTAGAAGATTCAAGAAGTAGTTTTCAAGAAGACAGTTGGAGACTTAGACTATAAATACTAGTCTAGTTGAAAACTAAAAACAAAAAAAAGAATGCTTTTACATTAGCAAAAATTCTATATTCAAAGTACGAAAGAAGTGAGCGAATACATCTGTAACCTAAAGCTCAAAAATACTTTCCTTAGAAAGAGAAAGGAAG
The DNA here is from genome assembly GCA_025504915.1 of Erythroxylum reticulatum. Classification (NCBI taxonomy): domain Eukaryota; kingdom Viridiplantae; phylum Streptophyta; class Magnoliopsida; order Malpighiales; family Erythroxylaceae; genus Erythroxylum; species Erythroxylum reticulatum. The sequence continues at coordinate 6,386 of JANSVA010048857.1, read as the reverse complement.
GCTAGGGCCTAGAGAGGCTAATAAGTAGATAAATAATACTTTATGAGAGAGACCTGAAGAGGCTCTACAAGTGGAAAGAATACTTGTAAAGTTGGAAGAGTATAGTGAAATCTCAGACTAACTTTGAGGATTGGACTAGCCCAAGGTTTGGCGTGAACTAGTATAAAATTGTAGCATCTATTCTCTAACCCTGATCTTTTAATTTTCTTATTGTTAGACGAGTAGATAATATTACTTGCGATTGCATTGCTTATCAACTTTAGCAAAATGTTTTAGTAATTATTTCAATTTTTGTAAAGAAATTTAAGAAGTCTCAAAAGATTAATATTTTTGAAAAGATTACACAATTCAACCCCCCTTTTGTGTAGTTTACATATCTTATTAGATTTCTCTATTAACAAGTGATTTACTTCACTTAATACCCATAGCAGACTGCAAGCTCCTCCAAAATCTCAAAGTAAATTTAGGATCCCTTTCCTATACAATAGACACCGGAATACAGTCTCACCACTTCATTAACATATCTCCAGGCTAACTAATCTAGTGAGTTATTCTCTCTCACTGGTAAGAAATGGTCCGACTTATTCATCGATCCACTACAACCCATATTGCGTCGTTCTACCTTAGAGTCTTAGGCAATCCTATAATGAACTCCATAGTGATCCGCTTCCATTTCCACTATGGAATGGGTAATGAATGTAGCTTCCCTATTAGAGCCTGATGCTTGGCCTTAACTTGGTGATATGTCATACACTTAGATATATACTCCACCACTTGGTTGTTCATTTCGGTCAACTAGAAATGTTGCTTAAGCGTGTTATACATCTTGGTTGTACTAGGATGTATAGCATAGGTGGCCGTATGAGCTTCCTCAAAAATTTCCTTCCTTAGATCCTCCACATTGGGCACGCATAGTCTCTGCTTCAACTACAATGTCTCATCTCTCATCTCAAACTTGAAATCTGGATTCATCTTCACTTTTTCCATGAGCTTTGCCATATTAGGATCTTTCCCCTGAACCTTTCTGATTCTATCATATAGCATCGGTCTCAACTTCAACGTAGCAATCAGTGCCTCATCATGCTCCAGATTTAACTCCACATTCAAAGATCTTAAATGAATCAAGTTAGGTAACCTCGATAATTGAATCTGAGCAGCATTGGTATTAAACTTTTTGCTCAAAGCATCAGCCACCACATTAGCTTTACCCGGGTTGTAGTCAATCGTGCAGTTGTAATAATTTAGTAACTCAATCCATCTCCTCTTGCTCAAGGTCAACTCCTTCTGGCTCAGCAAATACCTCAGACTCTTATAATCTATATAAATTTGGAAGGTCTCTCCATACAAATAGTGTCTCCAAATCTTTAGAGCAAAGACAACTGCAACAAGCTCTAAATTATGTACTGGATAGTTAATCTCGTGAGATCTTAATTGTCTCGATGCATAGGCGATTACCTTGCCATACTACATCAACACACACCCCAATATTTGATGTAAAGTATCACTATATGCCACATATCCTCCAGTCCTCGATGGAATAGTCAATACCGGTGTAGTAGTCAACCAATATTTTAGCTGCTCAAAGCTCTTCTAACACTCCTTATTCCATCTGAACACTGCATTCTTCCTCAAAAGTGTTTTCAGAGGGGCTAAGATTAGAGAAAATCCCTCGAAAAACCTCCGGTAATATTCGGCCAATCCTAGGAAGCTTCGAATTTTAGACACATTCCTTAAAGCTTCCTAATTCATCACTACCTCTATCTTCCTTGGATCCACTTGTGTGCCTTGTCTAGCCACTATATATCCCAGAAACACTACTTGACCTAGCCAAAATTCTCACATACTGAATTTGGCATATAATTGCTTTTCCCTCATAATCTGTAAAATGACTCTCAAATGTTTAGTATGCTCTTCTCTGCTATTGGAATACGCTAAAATGTCATCAATGAATATAATTACGAATCGATCCAGGTAGGGCTGAAACACCTTATTCATTAAGGCCATAGATGCTGTCGGGGCATTAGTTAACCCAAACGGCATCACTAAGAACTCGAAGTACTCATACCTGCTCCTGAATGCACTTTTAGGCACATCAACCTCTACTATCTTCAACTAATAGTACCCAAATCTCAAATCTAGCTTAGTGACCACCTGAGCTCCCTATAGCTGATCAAGCAAATCATCAATTCTAGGCAACAGGTACTTGTTCTTCACTGTCACTCGATTCAGTTGCCTATAATCGATGCATAACCTCAAAGTCCCATCTTTCTTCTTCACAAACAAGACTGGAGCTCCCCAAGGTGAAACAATGGGTTTCATAAAACCCTTTTTCAACAACTCCTGAAGTTGAGCCTTTAACTCTTTTAGCTCTATAGGTGTCATCTTATATGGAGGAATAGATATAGGAGCAGCACCTAGAACTAGATCAATGGTGAACTCTGTTTCTCAATCTGGAGGTAAACTAGGTAGCTCGGCGAGAAACACATCCAGGAATTCACTAACCATGGGAATGTCCTGCATATTCTGCTCAGCTCTAGTATCAATGACGTGGGCCAGATAGGCGTCACATCCACCCTACATCAACCTCAATGCACTCATAAAGGATATCATCTTGTTTGGCACTGCTTGACTAATTCCTCTTAATACTACCCTCGGTTGCCTAGGAGATTCTAGTATTACCTCCTTGGTATAGTAGTTCATGACAACCTTATGAGCAGTGAGACAATCCACGCCTAAGATAATATCTATCTCTCTCAACTATAATATAATTAGATCTGCCTCTAACTCTGCTTGATCGATTTGAATTAAGAACCCCTTGCAGACCTCTCCTATAACTATAGTACTACCTATTGATGTACTCACCTCTAATCCATACTGTAGTAACTCCTTATCAAAATGCAGCCTATATGTCAGATGCGGTGAGATAAAGGAACGTGTAGATCCTGGATCTAGCAATGTAAATGCCTCATGATTATAAATAAGAAGCACACCTGTAACAATGTCCGAAGAGTTTTGAGCCTCTTGCCTTGTCATAGCATAGACTCAAGCCTAGGACTACAGTTGGCTGCTCCGTACCTCAGTCCTCATAGAAGGACTCCTAGAGCTCACTCTACCTCGACCTCGACCTCGACCTCTCTATCTGGACCCACTACCTCGGCTTTGCTGGACTGTAGCATCACTCCCAGATCTCCCACTCATACCAGACTAAGCTCCCAAAGTAGCAAGACAATCTCTAATCTGATGGTCAAAAGAGCTGCACCTACGGCAAGCTCCAGATAATTTCTAGCACTCACCATTGTGCCTCTTCCCAAAATGCTTACACGACAAAAATTGACTCTGCGCTGCACCTCTTCCACTGCCTGATTGTACAAAACCACCCATCTGTCTAAATCCTGATTGCCTTGATCCAGCTGGTGGTCTGAAGGCTCTGTTCTGACGCTTACTGAATCTTCTGCCAGAACCACTCTGACTCTCACTAAACCTCTTCATTCTAGACCCTTTCTCAGTCTCCGCTTGTCTTTCACTTAGTAATTGCTCAATTCTGATAGAAGCAACTCTTAACTTGGTGAAACTACTCAAGTTAGAAAGTGCCAACCTTATTTTGAACTCCATATTAAGTCCACCCTCAAACCTCCTATACTTGTCTTCTTCAGTAGGGATTATAGTAGTGGCATAGCCCATCAACTAGTTGAACCTGATCTTATATTCTGCCACTGACATCCTACCCTGCTTCAAATCCAAGAACTCCTTCATCTTCCGGTCTCAGTAGATCTTGGGGATGTAGTTTTCTTTGAATACTCTTAGAAATTCTTCCCTCTTCAGGTGGCGAGGCCTGGTGGTACTTCCTGGGACAGTCTTCCACCACTAGTAAGTTGGGTCTTGTTGTAAGGGCATTGAATAGTCGAACCTATCGTCCAACTCGCAGTCCATCTAATCAAAAACCCTTTATGTCCTTTCTAACCATGCTTCGGCCTCAGCAGGGTTTGTGTTGCCAGAGAAATCCATAGCCCCCTGCTTCCGCAGCCTATCATACCTCCCTCCCTTCTCTCGGGAATTCTCGGAGGCATCTCCTCTGATCGAAGTACTAAGAACTCCCTATTGACTCCTATCGATCCTAAGTCAGCTGGTTCCCCCAATTGATCACCTAGGGCGGATGACCTATAACAAACAACAACTTCAATCATTATCCACATTTCTCACGATATTTGATGCTTAACATTCCTAGATATCCCTATGGATGCCAAACCATGCTCTGATACTACCAAATGTAGTGCCCCCTTACCTAACGGTACATACTAGAACACCCTTAGGACATGCCAATACAAAACCTACGATAATGGCACACTACGTTCAATTACAACATTCACTTAACATGGCATCGTCATTCTTTATTCTCTTATAAAACATCATATGAAAAAACAACATAATTTAAAATAATTGCCTCCTTTCATTTCTTCCAAAACCACTTCTCTAAATCATCTATCTCCATTTTTGACTTCTGATCTACCCAATATATTTAAAACATATAAAAAATCAAGAATTTACATCAACGTTAAAAACTAGAAAATTAACTCATTCACTTATGCGTTTTCCAACTTTCACTACTGCGATAATTGTTTTCATCTTTATACATTTTCCATTTTCTCTTCATTTTTCAACTTTCATTATACTCTAACATTCATAAACAACTCCAATATTTCATAAAGAAGTATCCAAAATCCATGCTTAAATAAAATCATTAAAGCATAAAATGACTATTCATGCATTTCTTTCCTCCGCTGTGTTTTCTAATTTTTTCTACTGCATCTTTCATTTTTCTGCATTCTCCCATTGATTCTCTAAATATCATTTAATCATTCATTCTCATCTTTAAACATCACCATACACCTATCTCTTCACTTTAAATTCATTTTTTTCTCATCTCCTAAACACCACAGAATTCATGTATACATAATATTAACACTTATTCGTTTAACACTAAAACAGTGCATATATAAGAATATCAACTTTCATAAATTTCTACACTAAATTCATACACGTTTTCATTGATCTTACAACTAAAAAATCATTTTAAAACACTCTTATGACATATTAATCATCAAATACGTAAAAACCACAATTCCATGTTTTCATCTTAAACCCATGATGTTCATGAAAAAACCATTTCCTTATGATCATGTCATGACAATTATATCACCAAATTTGATTCGTATTTCTACCACTCATAAGGATTTACACGATACTTACTTCTTAATACTTCAGATTCTTCAAAAACTCAAGGAGCCCTAAACTTCATGTAACTCACGTAGACCTTGTAAAAGTTGGCGAGGTTTTGTTTTTCTTAAGGTTAATGGAGGAAAATAGCAAAGCTCAAGTGGAAATGAAAAAATAAAACAAGGTATGGCTTTAGTGAAGATTTGACGAAAAACTTTATGTAAAAGAGGAAACTTGAATGAAAAGACTACGAAAAAGGAGATGAAGATGAAAATACTATATGTTAGTTTTTCAAGTTTAAAGGACACTTAACTTGGTCTTTCTAAAGAAATTGGATAGTAAATCTTAACTTTGAAAGAAACACTTGTCATTTATCTATCTTCTAAGGCATTAAACTAAGTTCTTATTGAACTAGTCCCATACTCTTATCTTTTTTATGCCAATTATCTTTAAATTTTCCAATAACATCTTCTCACAAATTCTAATGTCATCTCCAAATTTTCAAAGTCATTTTAAAAATTTTTCCAATATCAATTGTTTTCTTATTTCTATTTTCATCCATCAATTTACTCGCCAAGTGGCATTTTTCCTAGTCTAATAGTATTCATCCTTTTTGGAAAATTTTCCTAAAATTATCCAAAAAGTCTAAATCACTAAACATACCTTCCATTTTGATTTTCAATACAAATAAACCACAATTTCCAATAATATTCACATTTGGCATATATGAATCAATCATACCCTGAATTCATCAATGAATGCATGTACAATTATTTTCATATGCAAAAGTTCAACATTCACGTGTATATACATATCATATAATGCTTGAGCTTGGAATGCATTTTCTAATCTCTCAATAATCTTAGGTAATGGGATGTTACAATTGTGTATTACTATCTCAGAACAATTCAATAAATCATCACAATCATTCATATGATACATGCATAATTGTATATAAAAATGCACATGTGATTTCTTTCTTATTTTGCTTTACTGTGACCGAATGCCTATCATCCCAATTTACTGTCTAGTATCTGTTGTAGATATCAGGCTCATTTCATATATTGTCCCATATCCATTGTGAATGTAACACCGCATTACCCTAGGGTACGCACCGGGACGCCCGTAGGTCATTCCGATACATATCCTAAGATAAGGGAGTGCTACGTGCG
>JANSVA010048802.1:0-13120 GCA_025504915.1 Erythroxylum reticulatum | reverse complement strand
CATTTTAATCCATCAATTTCCTAATCCATAACATTTAATTCCAAATTTTCTAATTAAAATCCAATCATACCAAAATTCAAGACATATCAAAACATAATTCATATCATGATCACTTAACATTTTTCATACTCTGGAATAAGTCAATTGAGTGTATATGCTAACTTGAATGTGCATAAATATCAATTCGTGTATGAATGCTAATGTTATGCATGTATATGCAATATTTATTCTAGGGTTAAACCCTAAGCATATTCCAGAAAAATGGGATATTACAATTCTCCCCCTCCCTCCCTTATGAAATTTTGTCCTCGAAATTCTTACCTGAATGGTCAAATATGTATGGGTACTAATTTCTCATATATTCCTTCGTTTCCTATATGGCTTCCTTACTCGAATGATTCTTCTAAAGGACTTTCACCAATGGAATCACTTGGTTCCTCAACTGTTTATTCTGATAGCTAATTATCTTAACTGGTTCTTTAATATAACTCATATTACTAGAAACTTTAATCTCCTGAGTCGGTATCACGTGAGTTGGATCTGATCGATATCTGCTAAGCATACTCACATGAAACACATTATGTATCTGTGCCATTTTAAAAGGTAAGGCTAACTTATAAGCCAATAGCCCAATTCTTTCGATTATCTCATATAAACCAATGTACCTCAGGCTTAACTTACCCTTCTTACCAAACCTCAGCACACTTTGCCAAGGTGATACTCTTATAAATACTCTATCTCCTACTTAATACTCTATATCTCTTTTGTGATGATCCACATAACTCTTCTGTCTATCTTGTACTGCTTTAATTATACTACAGATCAATTTCACCTTATCAATAGCATCCTGAATCAATTCTAGGCCTTAGATAATTCTTAGACCCTCTTCATCTTAATATAAAGGAAAACGACACTTTCTGTCGTACAATGCCTCATATGGAGCCATACTGATACTACAGTGATATTGATTATTATAGGTAAATTCAATCAAAGCCACATATTGATCCCATGCTCCTTGAAACTCCAAAACACAAACTGTGAACATATCCTCAACAGTCTTAATCGTCCTATCACTCTGACAATCTATTTGAGGATGAAATGCAGTACTAAAATTCAATTTTGTACCCAAAGTTGTCCATAAGCTACCCCAAAATCTCGAGGTAAATCTAGGATCCCTGTCTGATATAATGGACAGTGGAACCCCATATAATCTCACGACTTCATTCACGTATCTCCGAGCTAACTGATCTAGTGAGTTATTCTCTCTCACTGGCAAGAAATGAGCTGACTTGGTTAATCAATCAAAAATGACCCAAATGGCATCGCGCTGCCTCGGAGTCCTCGACAAACTCATAATAAAATCCATTATGATTCTCTCCCATTTTCGCTCTGGAATAGATAAGGAATGTAACTTACCAACTAGAGGGTGATGCGTAGCTTTTATCTGTTGGCAAGTTAAACACTTAGCCACATATTCAGCCTCTTGCTTTTTCATCCTTCTCCACCAAAAATATTGTTTTTGTGTATTATACATCTTAGTAGTACTAGGATGCATAACATAAGCTGCTACATGCGCTTCCTCTATAATCTCTTTTCTCAGATCTTCAACATCGGGTACACATAATTCAAATTCAGAATCCAGATTCACTTTCAACTTCTCAATTAACTTCACCAATTTTGGATCTCTATTATGAGCCTCTCTGATTCTTTCATGCAATACAGATCTCAACTTTATTGTAACTATTAATGCTTCATTCTGCCCTAAATTTAATGCAACATTCAGTGCTCTCAAATGAACTAGGCTCGGTAACCTCGATAACTGTACTTGAGCCACACTGTTAGTGGACTTCCTACTTACTGCATCAGCTACCACATTAGCTTTGATAGGATGATACTCAATTGTAATCATAATCTTCCAACAATTCTATCCATCTCCTCTATCCCATATCAAACTCTTTCTATCTCAGCAAATATTTTAAACTTTTATGATCAGTAAATACCTGAAAAGTTTCACCATACAGGTAGTATCTCCAAATCTTCAAAGAAAATACTATAGTAGCAAGTTCTAAATCATGTACTGGATAATTAAACTCACGAGACCTTAACTGTCTCGATGCATATGCTATCACTCTGCCATGTTGCATCAACACACATCCTAATCCTTGATGTGAAGCATCACTGTACATTACACACCCTCCTGTTCTAGATGGAATAACTAACATTGGTGCTGTAGTTAACCGATGGTTAAGCTCTTCAAAACTTCTCTAACAATTATCATTATATCTGAAAGGCACATTCTTCCTCAGAAGTTTTGTCAAAAGGGGTTGAGATCAATGAAAATCCCTCAACAAACCTCCTGTAGTATTCGACTAATCCAAGGAAACTCTGGATCTCAGACATATTCCTCGGAGCTTCCCACCTCCTCATTGATTCTAATTTCTTTGGTTATACCTAAATGCCCTGTCCAAACACTATATGACCCAAGAATACTGCTTGATTAAGCCAAAATTCACACTTACTGAACTTGACATACAATTGTTTCTCTCTCATTATTTGTATAACCAATCTCAACTGCTCTGAATGTTCTTCTCTACCCTTAGAATACACCAAGATGTCATCAATAACCTCAATCACAAAGTGATCTAAATAAGGTTGAAGTACCTTATTAATCAAGTCCATAAAAGCTACTGGGGCATTAGTCAATCCAAACAGCATCACCAAAAACTCAAAGTACCCATTTCTTATTCTAAATGCACTTTTTGGTACATCAGCCTCAGCTATTTTCAACTGATAATATCCCGATCTCAAGTCTAACTTTATGAATACTTAAGTTTCCTGTAACTGATCAAGCAAATCATCAATGCTTAGTAATGGGTACTTATTCTTAACTGTCACTCGATTCAACTGCCGATAATCAATACACAATCTTAAAGTTCCAGCCTTCTTCTTTACAAACAATACTGGAGCTCTCCAAGGTGACACACTAGGCTTAATGAAACCCTTATTTAATAACTTATAACGGGGTCTTCAATTTCTTCAGTTCTACAAGTGTCATCCTATATGGAGGAATTAATATAGGAGCAGTACTTAGAATGAGGTCTATGGTAAACTCTGTCTCCTTTTTTAGGGTAAACTCAATAGTTCTATAAGAAACACATTTAGGAAATCCCTAACAACTGGAATATCCTAAATGGTTTGTTCATTTTGGGTATCAATTACGTGGGTTAGATAAGCCTCATATCTACCTCAGATCAGTTTCAAAACACTCAAGAATGAAGTTAGTTAGGCTGGCATTGATTGGCCAACTCCTCGAAAAACACTATCGACTGATTAGGGGATTCAAGAACTACTCATTAGTATAACAGTTTATCACAACCTGATGATCAGAATAATATCTATTTCCTTTAACTGTAATACAATAAAATCAACTTCTAACTCTGCCTGATCAAATCCGAGCTATGCACCCTTTACATACCTCACCAATCACTGTTGTGCTACCCACTGGGGTACTCACCTCTAATTCACATTTCAATATCTCTCTCTTATAATGCAATTTAAATGCCAAATGCGGTGTGATGAATGAATGTGTAGATCCTAAATCTACCAATGCAAATGCTTCAAAATAAAAAACATTTAACACACTTACGACCACATCTGGGGAGTTTTGTGCCTCCTGTCTGGTAATAGCATAGACCTGGCCTGAGACTGCGGCTGGTTACTCCGCACTTCAGTTCTGATACTGGGCTCTACTGACTAAGTTCTGCCTCTACCTCTGCCACTCTGTACAGATTCGATGGCTCTACTCTACTGAACCATTGTCTCAATCATTGTTCCTCCTCTAACTCCAGACTGTGGTCCCAAAGCCTTGGGATAATCTCTAATCTGATGCTCATTAGAGCCACATCGGAAACAAGCTCCCGATAACCTCCAACACTCACTACCATGTTTCTTACCATAGTGCTCATAATTAGGCATCTGTTGTGACTGCCTAGAGGTTACTTGTCCTTTACCTCTACCAGTATGAGAAAATCCACCTTTTGGTCGAAACCTAGATTGTCTCGATCTAGCCTAAAATCGAGGCGATTTGTTCTGATATTTACTAAAGATTCTACCAGAATCAGCCTAAGATTCACTCTATCTCTTCACTGTAGAATCCTGTCTATACTCTCCCTAACCATCCTTCAACAACTGTCTAATTCTAATTGAGGCCGCTCAGAGCTCCTTGAAATTAACAAAATTAGAAATAACTAGCCTCGTTCTGATCTCCATATTTAAGCCATCTTCAAACCTCCTACACTTGTCCTCCTCAGTTAGGATTAATGCAATTGCATACTCCATTAATTCATTAAATTTTATCTCATATTCAGCTACTGAGAGACTTCCTTGTTTCAAATCTAGAAATTCTTTCATCTTTCTGTCTAGTTAAATCTTTGGCATGTAATTCTCTTTAAACACCTTCGAAAAATCTTGCCAATTCAAACTACAAGGTTTGGTGGCACTACCTGGTATAGTCTTCCACTACTGATATGCTGGACCTTGAAAAAGTGAGAATGCATAATCAAATCTCTCATATGACTTACAATCTATCTGATCAAACACTCTTTCAATTCTCTCTAGTTAACTTTCTGCCTCGGCAGGGTTTATACTTCTGTAAAAGTCTACAGCCCCCTCCTTCCTAAGCTTATTGTATCTTCTTTCTCACCTCTCCAGAATTCTCGGATGCATTTGAGCAAACTCAAGTATAGGAGACTCTTTATTAGCTCTACAAATTCCATGTTAGCTGACTTTCCAACTTGATCTCCTATGGCAGGTAACCTATAATAAAAATACTTGTGGTCACTAACTAAGTCTCTCACTATTTATCATGTCTCAATACTCGTATATATCCCTATGGATGTCAAACCATGCTCTGATACCAAAATTGTAACATCCCACTACCATAGATTATATACTCAAACATCCAGAGGACATTCAAGTACATATCCTATGACAATGGTATGTTAGAGCAAACACAATCTCCTAAATGGTATCATAAAAATTATACAATACTTAAAAACTTCAAACTTCATTTAATTCATTGACAAAAGTTTACACCGTATTCATTGAAACAAATATTTACAATCCTTATACAAAAGTTCTATATGAGAAGAAACTACAAATTACAAACTATAACTCCTTTGATGTCAGCTGACAAACCTTTGAGTCATATCTTAATCCAAAATGTTCCTCTAGACAAATCTTAGGAACTAGGTTTCTTATCTCGTAACTGAAAAGCTACGTTGTAATTTTTGATGAGTTTTACGAACTTAACGAGTGAACTATCATTAATGATCTCCCCAAGTCAAATACACAATATCATATATTTAACATACATTCTTTTAGAAATCACAATTTCAGAAAAGATTTCGTAATCATATATATACAAATGCAAATACATATGAGACTCCAGATTCGTTATTATTTATTGTGACCGAGTGCCTTTGAGATACAAATATAGATACTCGCCCATTGGGCTCAGTCAGAAATAGAAATCATGGAGCAAAGCTCTACATGCAGATTTCTGAGCTTAAAGCTCTTTTAGACTAGCTTCTCTGATCATAATGCCTTTATCTAAACATGTATTTTATGAAATGCATCAAATAATAGATTATCCTATATATAACATTCACTTATAATCACCTAATTCCTATTGGCCCTTTTCTTCTTTGTCAACTTTGCCTCTCACTGTGTTTCGTGTACTGATTCTTTCTATCAGTTAATAACATCTAAATTGAGTGTGCAAAATGAATATTGAAAAAAAGAACAAAATTATCATTTTATAGAAATTACAATTTACATATCGACATAAATGAATTACATGATTAACCAATAGCATTCTATTAATAAATCCTACATGAATAGCAAAACACTATTAAGAATACCTGAATTGGAAGACATGATTGTTGTTATATGCCTTTCTCGCTAGTTTAAATCAGACTACAGAAGACATAAAATGCCTGTTATACGTTATTTATACAGATATGAAGCGAGAGAAACTAGATAGTCGTAAATTTAAGTTGTTCTATCAAGGTGGCCTAATAGTCTTATAAAAATATTCATACCACAACCAATAAATATATTGAAAAGACTAAGATCATAAAGGGATTATCAATATCACTAAGACTTTCACATCTCATTTTTACCAAATTATAAAAAATAGTTATAACTAACATAAAAATTTTTCTACAATTTTCTATTTATACAAAAATAGTTAATATTTAACAATTTCTTTATAAATATCTTTAAAACAAAAAGATTAGTTTAACAACAAATTGAATAATTTACCGTATAATTTTAAAAAGAATGTCAACTTAAAAAATTTAATTCAATGAGCCGTCCATACTAGACTATAGTAATTAAAATAGAGATACAAAGCTTTAAACCTTTTTAATTTTTAATTTTATCATACAACCTTTTAATATTTTTGGTTAAATGTACAAGATTTTAGAAATTAGGTAACTCACCTCAAAAGGTTGTCTCTATTAATATTTTGTTGACGTAGCTTGATCCACCTCCTTCTCTCCTTCTTCTTTAGGATTAGTTTTTCCACTTTACTTTTTTCTTTATCTTTGTTTTCGTAACTTCTCGTCTCCTTCTTTTACTCCTTTAGCTCATCTTTTCCTTTTCTTTTTTATTTGCGTCCTCCTTTTTTCCTTTTATAGAAATATGTTAAATTATGTACCCTTGCCTTAAAACTTTTCCCTCTTTCTCCTCCTTCTTCATGTCTCTTGCATCCCTCTCTCTTGGTTTCTAGCTATAATAAGGTCTCATCAGCTAAGTTGTGAGCTCCTTCTTTGCCTCAAATTCCATCTTCATTTGGAGAGCTCGTTCCCTCTCCTTTAGGTTCAATACCCTTGGATATTTTTAAGAGAGCAAATTCTCCCTCCTTGGCCTCCTTTTTTTTTGGCTCTTCCTATCAACATGGACCTAATCCTTCCTATGATCCCTTCCCTAAAAAAGGAACTTGATCTCAATTGTAAATGACATTACCCTATCCCCTAAACTCTTCTTTCATCCTTCAGAGCACATAGATAGGAAAACAATTGTGGCTCTTCCTATTCAAATCTTAAAGAACGGAGCTTTAAAATGGGATGCAACTTTAATCAATTCTTTTTTATAGAAAAAGATCCTTATTTCTAGTTATAAACAAATGGGCCTTGTATAAGTGGAACTAGTAAAGATTGCTGAAATGTTTTGGTTAATAAGAATAATGTTTTTTTGTCTAGGTTTAGAAACACATCTTAAGCACAAAGTGCTTGAGGCTAGGCCATGACACATCAATACAAAACCTATTTTCATTCAAAAATAGAGAAATTGCACAATTTTAAGTTAAACCAAGTCACCATCTAGATCAATATTCAAAAATTACCTATAGAATGTTAGACCATAGAGGGTCTCTGCAATCTAGCAAGCTTTGTAGGAAAGTTAATACAACTCGATGGAGCAATAAAAATAATGAAAAAAGTTAGTTTTCCAAGGTTGTTCATTTTAGATGACGTTCATCAGGAGCTACTAGAGGCCATCCTCTTAATGATACTAAATGAGAGTGAAAGTGTTTTCAAAGAAGAAGTCATAATTTCATGTTCTTGGAAACCTGAAGTATTTAAGAAGAAGGGTGTTTTGAATCCAATAGGTAGAACTTTCTTAATAGTTGAGTATGACGAGTTACTGTAAAAGAATGATAGTCACTTTTCTACCGGCAAACTTTAAATTACAAGCATCATTATGAAGGATATACAACAGGTAGGTGAGGTACTAGATAATGGATTGAACACTCCAAATTCTTTAGCCAATAGTGAAAAAGCTAGTATAGTTTAAAGTGAGGTGTTACTTGCCAAGTTTGTTGACATGTATAAGCTACTTCTTAGAGATACCTCTTTTATAACCTCAGAAATGCATTAGGTCATGCCTGATAATATCTCAAACATGAATCCTTTAAGGAACTAGGACAATGTGAATGACGTATGATTAAGGTAAAGCTTTAAGTATGACCTTAATTGATTTGGATCAGCTACTATTAAAGGTCCTAATTTTAAAAAAGAAAAGAGGAGAAAGTCTAATAGGAAGAAGAAAAAGATAAGCTCTTCTCTCCCTCCACAATGACCATTTTAGCATTGAATGTATAAAGTCTAAACAACCCCATAAAGAAAAATTCAATGTAGGACTTTGTCTACATCATCAAACATTGCTTAATTAGATTAATAGAAATAAAATTAGTGCAGAATAAATGTCAAAACCTTAAATTTTTGAATAAGCATTGGTAGGTCATTTTTAATCATCAGCACCACTATTATGGAATAATTCTAGTTGCATTCAATCTTGATCAAATTGAGACCTCTTATTTCACATGCTCATATCAACTAGATAATATATTAATCAAATTGAAAAAGAAGGTAACTTTTTTCATATCACTTTTGTATATGAGTAGAGCTCTGGAGCAAACTTAAGGACTTTGGAACCGAACTCATCTGTCCATAGATGTTCGTAGGTGACTTTAATAATATTATTAATTATTTAAAAGCTATAGGAAATTATTGCTTAAGTAATTATACAAAAGTTCTAAAAGATTGTGGTAGTCACTTCAAAATCATAGAACTAAAAATGGAGAGCAATGATCCAATAATTAGAAAGGTTTAGTTTTTAAGGAAAAAGGTTTGATAGGGTTGTAAAAAATGCATAATGGATTTATGAATTTCCATGTAGTAAAACGACTTTTGTGGATCCACTTTTTTCAAATCATTACCTATTTAGATTCAAAAGATTACAACTCAAAAGGGTCACCATTCCTTATTTAGATTCAATAATTAACTGACATAGTTTGAGGGGTTTGAATAAGCAATTTTGAAGGGCACTACTATCCAAGTTGAAGTCCATAAGATATTTTTTTATATGCAGAAGATTCAATAGATTAATGAGGACCTTAAACTCCTTAATAAATGTAAATTTAGCAACAACTATTTACTGTTATCTGTCTCTATAAACAATCTACAAAGAATCCAAAGCCTTTTGGCCTCTAATCCCACTAATGTTATAGTTCAAGATAAGATAAAATAGTTTTGTATAACTATATTCAAGTAGTGGAAGTTAATCATTCAGTTATAAAACAAAGATCCAGGGTCCTTTAGTTAAAAGAAGAAGATAAGAATATAATAGTTTTTCATAAATCTCTTCTTTACAGGAAGAATACAAATAGAATTACCTCATTCCAATGACTCAATCATTAAGTCCATATACATATAAAATAAGAAGCCATTAATCACTTCTCAATTGGTAGTCTTGGGCCTACTTGTAACTCCTCTATGAAAATCCTACCATCTATATTTAATGAGCAAATTACTAATGACTAGAAGACCTATTTATCTAATCCTTTCAATGTTAGTGATATGGAAAGAATGGTATTTTTATTGAATCCTCACAAGGCTAAAAGCGCTGATAGATTTAGTGGATATTTCTTTCATGAAACTTGACCTTTAACTAAAGAAATAGTTATTAATGTAGTTTTAAAGTTCTTAAAGATAGGTAAAATGGTAAGGGAGTTGAATAAAACCTTCATTTGCTTGATACCTAAGTTATAATCCCCTAAATTGTTAAAGGAATTTAGATATATTTCATATTATAAATCCATTTATAAATTTGTCTCCATGTTGATTATTGAAATGTTAAAGAATGTTCTGATTAATTAATGCTTCTTCGACAATGACCTCTCCCCTATTCTCCAATAACCAACACCCAATAACTATGTCCCTATCTACCCGAAATTCAGGCTTTAAATCACTAACCACCTATAAAATAACTAACCCATTAGTAATGCAACCTAAAAAAGCTAGAACAAAACCCCTAAACAATCTAAAAACCAACTCAGCTAACCTTTCACTAACTGATTTCCCAATCTGAAAAGAGATGCAGGAAGGAATGACCAAGATCCTAACAAAGGCAAGAAGAATTGGAACTCAGTTGTTGGAGACTCAAGGTGTCTACGGAAATTGAGATATGTGGAATTAGAAACAAAAGAACCAATTCAGGCACCACTAGAAGTGTTGATACGAGGAGTTGTGAAGTGGAATTCATCTCTGGTAGGATTATTCCTTAAGAAGAGGCCAACTTTCCCAATTGTCTAAAGATGGGATTAAATGGCATGGAGGAACCAGGAACTGGTAAGAAAAATGGTAAATTAGGAGAAATTAATTATCTTTAAATTTATTATTGAAGAGAATGATGAGAAAGTGATGAATGTAAGTCCTTAGAATGTATAAGGACACCCTACTTTTCTTAAGAAATGGAAACGAACAGTAGCTGTCGATAGAAATAAATTAGAGACTATACCATTGTGGGTGAACTTTTATAAAGTCCCCTTGGAATATTGGTTAACAAAGGGGACGAGCCACATTGCTAATAAGATAGGGAAGCCACTAGGAATGGATGAAAATATTACAATAATGAAGAGCATTAACTTTGCAAGAGTGTGTACTGATGTGAATTCAAAGAAATTGCCTACAAGTTTGAAAATAATTAAACTTAGTGAAAAGAGGAATTTGGAAGAAGATTCTATTTAGGTGTCATATAAGTGGAAAAAATAAAAAAAGAGAAGAAACAAGTATGGAGGAAGAAGGAAGTCTAAGATGAGAATAAGAACAAGGAGATTGATGATAAATAGACTATGGAGAACTCAAAAGAAAGGGAGGAATACATGGAGAACTCTATAATGAGAATAAACACAAGGGAATTGATGCAAAACAGACAATGGAGAATTTAGAAGATAGGGAGTAAATACATGCTAATAGAAGAATCAATCAAAATATAGAGAAGAGGAAGACATACCTAACAAAGGTAAGCATTATAGAGGATAAAGAGACAAATCAAGATGAAGCAATCAGAATCCAAATATAAGAAAGAGGAGAGGCATCAGGTACAAAATCAATTCCAGAAGCAGTGACTCCCAATTCAGGTAGAAAATCTGAAAAGACGAAGTCAAGAAAAAATAAAAGATGATTAAGGTAGCAACCTAAAATATAAGAGGGCTTAGTAGCCTAAATAAGTAGTTAGCAGTTAGAGAATTTATAAGAACAAATTCAAATGATTTTATTGGTTAGAAACCAAAATAAAAAGGGATCATATGGAGAGAAGCATGTGGTTCCTGAGGAAAGGATAAAGGGTGATTTCTAACCATGTTAATCTTGTTAATGGAAGGGTAATCATAGGGTTTAATCCCTCAAAGCTACAACTAACAAACTAGAGATGTACAGATCAAATGGTACATTGTGAGATGTAAATAAAGGAAAGTAGCGAGCTTATAACAATTACCACTTCATATTCTACAAATTGTTAGTTTCAAAGATAGAATCTATGGGAGGAAATAATCAGGATTAGAGTACAAATTGTGAGTTTCAAAGATAGAATCTATGGGAGGAAATAATCAGGATCAGAAGCTCCACAAGAACACTTTAGATAGTTGTAGGGGATTTTAGCTGCACATTATAATCTAATGAGACCTAGGGAGGAAAAATATGGAATCAACAAAATTGCAAGGGCTTTCTAAAATTGAAACAAACCACTAGATTAGTAGACTTAAAAAACTATGGAAATGCATTCACATAGAGCAATAAACAATTATGCAATTGGTACCTCTTTAAGAAACCTGACTGATTTTTGGTGAATGACATTTGGATGCAAAAAGTTCCTAATAACTCAACAAGTTACGAGGAACCTACCAATTTTGATCATAGTTTAGTTATGATATAAGTAAAATGCTCAGAGGAGAAAAGAACCATTTAGAATATTCAATTATTTAATAGAGAACCCCAAGTCCAAAAAGGTTTTAAGAGAGGGAATGAAATTAAGGTTAGCAGGCACATAAAACTACCAGTTGAGCTTGAAACTAAAGGTAATAAGGGATAAATTAAAAGCAATCAGTAGAGAGAGAAAAAAATTTGAGCATGAGGAGAAGATTGTAGAATATTGAAGCTTTAGGAATGTCAAAGAATGACCATGAAAAAACTAGAAGACCAGATGTTGAGAAAGAAGTAAGCAAATTTGATAAAAATCTACAACTCAGCCTTGGAAAACAATCGCAATCATGTTAGACAAAAATCTAGGATGTTGTGGTTAAAGGAAGGGGATAGATCTAGTAGGTATTATTTGAACTCTCTAAAAGAAAAAGGGAACAAAAACAATATCAAGTATTTGGAAGATGAGAAAAGTTGGAAACTTCAGGATTAGAAGCAAATGAAAGAACACACTTATAAGTACTTTAGCAAGAAATATAGGAGAGAAACATATGTATATGAAATCCTAGAAGTAGTTTTAAAGGAATAAAGAAAATATCAAAGCAAGATAGAACTAAAATCATAAAAGAAATAGGTGATGAGCACATCATATGTTCAGTTTTTCTATACATCCAGATAAATCACCTAGACTAGATGGGTTTAATAAAATGTTTTCTTAACAAGATTGGGATATCCTAGGGAAAAAAGTAATAGAGGCAGTGAGGGAATTCTTTCAAAGTGGAAACATACTAAAAGAATGTAGTAAAACATATGTGAGCCTTATTCCAAAGCATATCGATGTAAGCAAGTTGGAAGAATTTAGACAAATTGCCTACTGCAATGTCCGTAAGAAGATCATTTGTAACATCCCATCATCGATGAGAAGGGTAGAGTAGTAAATTGGAATGGGATATGAGCGTTTAAAAATTTGCCTTGATATGTTCATGCATACGCCTACAGGTGAATAATGAATTTTGCACATGATTAAATAACTATACACGCATTCATGACATTTCCTGGTATTTTGGTCATAAATGTGATTTTTGTGAAAAATATGATTTTTTGTGCTTGAAAATTTAATTGGAGTGAGTCTTTGTGAGTTTTGAATTTTTGAAAAATTTTAGAATTTTTTCTGGAAATTTCGGGGTACTTTTTCGGACTAGGAAAAATGCCAAGTGGCAGACTGACTGGTTATCGGTAGTAGAAATGACTGTCCAATGGCACTGAAAATTTAAATACATGATTTTTGGATTTATTAATTTGAACCATTGGAATTTAGGGAGAATTTGGAGTAGAAATTGGAGACCAAATGGACTAGT
>JANSVA010048792.1:0-13120 GCA_025504915.1 Erythroxylum reticulatum | reverse complement strand
TCCCTTATCTTAGGCTATGTATCGGAATGACCTACGGGCGTCCCGGTGCGTACCCTAGGGTAATGGGGTGTTACACTTCAAGATTGTGAAGTTGTATAAGTCTCTTAGCACCTACAGAAGATAAATCAAAGTTAAAAAATTTGGCACCCTAGTATGCACGATGCTCTAACTCAACTAGAAGACGACAATACTTGCCATACACTATCCTAAATTGTGACATGCCTATGGGTGTCTTAAATGTGGTCCTATATGCCTAAAGTGCATCATCTAGTTTTAAAGACTAGTCCCGCCTAAAAGCATTAATAGTTTTCTCTAGTATTTTCTTTAATTCCCTATTTGAGACTTCAACTTGCCCACTAGTTTGGGGATGGTATGGAGTAGCAACCTTATGGGTCACCCCATACTTACCTAATAATGAATCAAAAAGTTTGTTGCAAAAATGCGACCCACATCACTAATGATAGCCCTAAGTGTGCCAAAACTTGTAAAAATATTCTTCTTCAAAAACTTAACGACACCTCTAGCCTTATTTGTGGGCAATGCCTCCACCCACTTACTAACATAATCAACAGTAACCAATATATATTAATTGGAGAAAGACTTAGGGAATGCTCCCATGAAATCTATGCCCCAAACATCAAAAACCTCGCAAACAAGAATGTTAGTCAATAGCATGTCATGTCTCCTACTAATGTTTCTAACCCTTTGAAACCTATCACAAGATTTGACAAATGCAAATGTATCCCTAAATAAGGTGGTCCAATAAAAACCACACTCTAAACTCTTATAAGCTGTCCTAGATGCACCATAATGTCCCTCAGCCTCTCTAGAATGGCAATAATGTAACACAAAGGACATTTCCTCTTAAGGAATGTAACGTCTAATAATACCATCCACACAAATATTGTAAAGCAAAGGATCATCTCAAAGATAGTATCTTACCTTAAACAAAAAAGTTCTCTTTTGAGTATAAGAAAAATCAGAGGGGTAGATATTACTAACAAGGTAGTTTACATAGTCTACAAATTAAGGAGTGACTGTCATAACCATCAAATGCTCATCAGGAAAAGTCTCCTGAATTTCCTTCTTTGTTGCACTCACCATGGCAGCTTCATCTAATCTTGATAAGTGATCAACTACAAAATTCTCGGCTCCCTTCTTATCCCTCAAATCAATGTCAAACTCTTGTAAAAGTAAAACCTAACAAATTAGTCTTGGTTTAGCATCAAGTTTTGGTATCACGTATTTTAAGGCTGCATGGTCAGTATGCACAATCACTTTAGACAAAACCAAATATGAGCAAAACTTGTGAAAAGCGAACACAACTGCCAACTTCTCTTTTTCCGTGGTGGTGTAATGGCGTTGTTTATTGTTCAGTATCCTACTTACATAAAAAAATGGGATGTAAGGCCTTACCTCGTCTTTGGCCTAAAACAGCACCCACTACATAATCACTTGCATCACACATTAATTCAAAAGGAAGAGACCAGTCAGAAGATATAAGAATAGGTGCAGTCACAAGCATATCCTTTAATAATTGAAAAGATGTCAAACCTTTATCGTCAAAAGCAAACACATAATCTTTTTCAAGCAACTTAGTTAAAGGTCTAGCAATCTTAGAAAAAATCTTAATGAACCTACGTTAAAACCAGTATGGCCTAAGAAACTTCTAATGGTTCTAACATTGGTTGGTGATAGAAGTTTCTTAATAACATCGATTTTTGCTGGGTCTACTCTATATCCTTGCTAGAAATCTTGTGACCTAAAAAAATGCACTCCTGTATCATGAAATGACATTTTTTCCAATTAAACACTAAATAGATCTCTTCACACCTAATCAAGACTTTCTTTAAGTTATCCAAGCATTCATCAAATGAACTACCAAACACAGAGAAGTCATCTATGAAAATTTCAATGCAAGATTCAAGCATATCAGAAAAATAGCCATCATGTATCTTTGAAATGTAGCCGGAGCATTGCATAACTCAAATGGCATGCATCTATATGCAAATGTACCATAAAGACATGTAAAAGTTGTTTTCTCTTGATCTTCCAGGGCTACCAAATTCTGCAAATATCCACTATATCTATCTAAGGCACAATAAAAGTCATGTCTAACTAATTTCTCAATCATCTGATCAATGAAAGGTAAAGGAAAATGATCTTTCCTGGTGGCATCATTCAACTTCCTATAATCTATGCATATTCTCTACCTAGTTACCTTTCTAGTGGCTATTAATTCATTTTTCTCATTTTCAACCACAGTGGTGCCTCCTTTCTTTAGCACCACTTGTACAGGACTATCCCAACTAGAATTAGAAATAGGGTAGATAATACCTGTATTTAGAAGCTTTACAAGCTCATCTTTGACTACCTCCTTCGGGTGTGGATTAAGTCTTCTCAGGCGCTGCACTATGGCTTTGCTTCCATCCTCAATGAAAATACGGTGCATACAGAAAGAAGGGTTTATACCCTTGATATCTATAATGGACCACCTAATGGCCTTCTTGTGGTCCTGCAGTACCCTCAATAACTACTCCTCCATAGCACCTGACAAACAAGAAGAAATGATAACTGGTAAGTACTCAAGTGGGTTAAAATAAACGTACTTCAAATGACTCAGAAGAGGTTTAAGGTCAAGAGAAGGGGGATCTTCAATTGAAGGCTTCAGAAATAGCTTAGCTAGACATTAGAGAGGCTCCTATGCACTATAATGTGTCCAATATGCCTACTCCAACTCAACTCCAATATCCTCCAACTCTTTTTGCAATTCTTCCTCTAACTCTTAGATCATTCCTTGCGTCCAACAAACTTGCACAAACAATAGAAGAATCATTAACATCAGAAGAATAAATATTAATAAAATGGCAAGAGTCAAGAGTAGAAGGATGTTTTATAGCATTGAACATATTAAACACTAGTTCTTCATCCTGAAGTCTCAAGATGAGCTTACCACGTTGCATATCAATAATAGTCCGTGCAGTGGCCATGAAAGGTCTCCCAAGAATGATGGGGATGTTTCTATCTTCCTCCATGTCAAGGATTAAGAAATCCACCGGGAAGATGAACTTCTCGACCTTGACTAATACATTCTCAATAATTCCCCTCGATTAAGTGATGGATCTATCTGCCAACTGAAGTGAAATAGTAGTGAGTTTGGGCTCTGCCAATCCTAACTTCCTGAAAATAGAAAGAGGCATTAAGTTAATGCTTACACCAAAATCTATTAAAGCCCTATCTATATGCAATTTACCAATAACACAAGGAATAGTAAAATGCCCTAGCCTTAAGCTTTGGTGGCAACTTTTTCGACAATATGGCCGAACACTCCTTATTTAGCTTCACCGTGGCATACTCCTCAAGCCTCCTCTTATTAGACAAATTTTCTTTCAAAAACTTAGTATTAGAAGGCATCTGTGCTATGGCCTCAATAAAAGGAATGTTTATATGGAACTTTTTAAATATCTTAAGAAAACGACCAAACAGCTTATCTAATTGTGTATCTTTCAACCTTTGAGGATAAGGAATTCGAGGTCTTATCAGATGTGTGATTGGGTCAGCAAATAACCTTAGATGATCCTCCTTTATAGTTGGTGCTTCCTTGGCCTCCTTGTTACTCTCTCGACTCTCTTTTACTTCACTCTTTTCCACTTCTTTATCCTTCTACTTCTCCTTAACTTCTTCAAGTTGTCTGCCACTCCTCAATAAGATTACCTTTTTATGTTCTCTCAGTTTGGCTTCAATATTGCTAGGCAATAAACCCGAAGGTCTTTCCTTCAACAAATATGCAATCTGACTCATCTGAGTCTCCAAATTTCTAATAGAAGATTCTTGATTCTACACCCTAACCTCAGTGGTGGAGATGTACTTTGAGAGTAGCTCTTCTAGATTAGATTTCTCTGGTAGCGCAGGATTAGGAGCCTTGAAACTTGGACGTGGCTGTCTCTGAACATTGGATGATTGTGGTTGTGCCATCTGATCGTTTCACCAAGAGAAGTTTAGATAGTTCCTACATCATAGGTTATAGGTGTTAGAATATGGATCCCCTCTTTGTCTATTATAATTGCTCACATAATGGGCCTCTTCTATCTTTTGAGCAAAAGGAGCAAAAGGATTCCCAACTTGACACTCAGAAGATGCATGAGAATCTCCACGACAATGCTCACATATAGCACAACTCCTCAATGAAGAACTAGCTCCTCCTCTCACACTGTGCATAAGATTATCCAACTTCTTCGTCAAAACATCCATTAGAGCAGATAAAACTACTATATTGTCTACTACACGAGCTCGTATAGGTCACCTGGGATGCCTTTCTGTATGATACTGAAAGTTGTTAGTGACCATCTGATCAATCAATCTATAAGCCTGATCTAGCATCTTTCTCATTAAACTACCTCCTGCTGCAGCATCTATAGTACCCCTGGTCAATGGGGTCATTCCTGTATAAAAAGTATTAACCTACTATCATGTAGAGAACCCATGACTAGGACACTGTGTCAATATATCTCAAAATCACTCCCATGCTTTAGATAGACTTTCATTTTCATATTGGGTGAAAGAAGTGATCTCATTCTTCATCTTTGCAACCTTAACAAGAGGGAAAATTTAACCAAAAATAATCTCATCATCTCATCCCATATAGTAATTGATCCTGACTGTAAATTGGCCAACCATGCTCTAGCCTTATGCCTTAAAGAAAATGGGAATAACCTTAATCTCATCGCATCATCCGACATTTCATTTTGCTTGAACAAATCACAAATATCTAGAAAGGTCTCTAAATGGGAGTTCGGATCCTCCAGAGGCAATCTTCTAAATTGAAATGCTCTCACCATGGATCTAATGCTATGAGGAATCTCAAAACTCGTAGATGTGGTTGTCAGCCTTATAATGGGAGGCATGGGTCTATTGTTGTGCCTCATAGTCAAGTCAATCATAGTCAACTCTCTTCTCTCTTCAGGATGAGGCATCAAACTCTCCTCGTGTTATTCCATCTCTATAAACTGCTCTTCTGTAATTCCTTATGTTGTGTTACTATTTCGGGCCAATCTGGTTTCCTTGCACAACCTGTGAGAAGTTTTTTCAATCTCAGTATCTAGCAACAAACTCTCGGGCTTTTGACCACGAATGAGCATAAACAAAATGGAACAAATAAAAAGCAAACAATAACAGAGCTAGGAATGGAAAATAAAACACACCGAAGTAAAACAATCAAGCAGACAAGTAAAATATGCAAATAAACAATGAAGCAAGAATTAAATCAGAGACAATTAATACCATCTAACATAATGACTCACAATAAGGAACATCCCCAACAATGGAACCAAAAACTTGTTGTAGTCTAAACAAAGCAATATAAATTAAATTCTATCTAGACCAACTAGAGGAAAGTGTACCCTATCGACAAGTAATATAAAATAGTAATAAATGGATATCACACCCAAGGGATTCCAGCACATAAAATAATTAAATTAAACAATGCAAAATTACTCAGACGATCAAGAATTGATTGGTTTGAAAATAAAATAAAATAAGTGAATCAAAGAAATATGCAAGATGTAAAGTATGAATTAAAAATGACTAGACTTAATCAAATGACAAAAATCAGCTAAGGTATTGGATTTTAATAAGATTGAAAAATAAAACGTGTAATGGTGGATTGATTTAGGAATTACTTCACTAAAGCAAGTTGAACCCAATGTTCATGGGAATTTCCTTCTCTTCTAAATCCGAGTTACCCACTTAGTTCATAGATAATTTGGAATAAAATGCATTAAATACAAGAAGCCTAAAATTAAGCTCGTTAATCCTAGTTATCCTCATACAAGGTGTTAAGGTTGGTCTACACTTTAGTCTCAAGTATATTGCTTGATTAATTTTTCAAAAAATTAAATCCCATTGGTTATGGAATTTAATCATCTAAGGCCTTAATCTAGGTGGTCAATCTAGATTAGGACTAAATATGCATTCAATCAAGCAAAAACTAATACTACAAACATTATCCTCATTCAATATCAATCCTAACCTCAACCAAAAAAACTTACTTATGCATATTCCTCAATGCAACACAAATCATGGTCATTATATAAAATTTCATTGATTAAATCCACAAAAGTTAAAACAAATAAGGAATAAAAACAAATTAAATCCTAGCAAAACTGTGGCTGCTAGGATTGAAAAATGTTTTAGCCAACGTCGTTTGTTCCTTTGATTTCTGCCGCCACTAACTTCTTTTCCTTTTTTACTGTAGCTAATGTAGCAAATAAAGTTCTTGGTCCACCTTATTCACGCATCCCTCATTCTTGGTTCTCCTATCTATCGCTAGCTATCTTTCTTTGTTTATATCTATTCAATGTTTTTAACAGGGGTTTTTGGTCTACCCTCCTTCACACATAACCATGCTCTTTCTTCCACCACCTACACCTCTATTCTCTTCTCCGTATTGAATATGTGTTGAATGGCCCTTCAGGACTTTTAGTCCCACTCTTCTTTATGCATACTCATGTTTGCTCCTTTCCCTCTACACCACTAGCTTTCTTTTCTTTTCTCCGTGTTCAATGTTCATCGAGCTATCCTCTATTTTTACTCCTCTTATTCACATTTTTAACCTTATTCACACAAAAGGCCCCTCTCTTTTTTCACGCACAACCCTCATTCTTATCTTCCAAAAACGTTAACGTTTTTTTTATCCTTGCTTCTTTTGAGAGCTTTTCATGCTTTTAAACATTCCAAATCCAATATGTGCCTAAATTAAAAACAAATAACTCTTAATTAGTGCAATTTAAACATTAAATGGACAAGAGTTTAGCAAATTATGTATTTAAAATCAATATAAAATGCCCATTAACATGTATACACAATATGCAACAAGATAATGTTTGCTAGGTAGTTGGATTCACCTATGTTGTTCAATCAATTATCCATTCTTGGAGTAATAAAAAGGGAATAAGAGAAAAGAAAAGATAATTAGCTATAAGCAGTCCCAACATCGACATTAAACTTCACTAAAAAATAATGACCCATCTTAAAGAGTTTATCATCACAATACATCATCTCAAGCATATAAGAAAAACCAATTTCAATAATAAGCTATTCTAATAACAACTTCCATTTAAACAATTTCATTTCAAAGTTGTAAGATAATTCCAATAATAAACAAGTATGATTCAACTAACTCCAAAATATGAGAAGTAATTTGATAATTAAATCTATTGCCAAATAACTTCCATTATGACAATCTAAATCTATAATAGAATTCAGAATAATCTACTTTCATAACAATTTGAATCAAAACTAACAAGTTCAAAAATCAAGTTGGACTTAAGCTCAAAGTCAAATCCATAAGCCCTTTTCTCTTTATTTCTGCCTCATTATGTAAGATAGATGAAGTGATTATATTCTCATCATTCCATTGCAATCCTTTAAGTTAGAAGTCAATTTCAGTTTGAGAATTAGATTTTACAGCAATAGATCTTTGTAAGCTATCTAGCCTCAATATCTGGACATTTTCTCTTGATACACTTATATTTTTATATATGTTTAGGACTTAATTCAGAGTCATTTACATTCATTTTATGTTCATCTATGGTTGGTTTATCATGTTTTAGCATTATTCGAGGTTTGATGACGTAAAATGCATAAATGAAACAAATAGACTTGAATTACACTGTTTTTGAGTTTCTAGCAGACTTGACCTCTAGTCATTGTGGGATTTTTATCTCAAGATTGGTTTAGCCAAAAATTCTGAAATTTCATACTTATATTCTTGAATCATTGAAGGATTTGTTTGGAACCAATTGCAGATTTTTTTGAGCTGGAATTTAGGAGAAATAAATTAACGAAATTCACGTCAGATTTTGGAGTGCCAGAATGACCTATCGATGATGTTTCGGCCATAACTTTTGACTCAGATGGAGAAATCCCGTGATTCAAGTCTCATATTGAAGCTAACTCAAAGACAAAGACGTTGATAAAATTTCAGCTTCTAAGTCACCACTGTTTAATTTTTATGCATTGTCGAAATTGGCCTTAAAAAAACCATTCCAACCAGCCCATGTACATGCACTCTCCTTTCACAAAAGCCTCCATCCTTGACTTTCCACTCACAAAGCAGCCCCCACTTTCGGTGACAAACCTTAACACTCCACTCACCAAAAGCTAGCCTCCAATCCATTCACAAGAGACGAAAAAAGCACCAGCCACCAAAGAAGACAAATTCAATTCAGCCTCTCAATCAAGCAACCCCCAACTTTGATTTTTCAACCCCCATCTACCACTCCCTTATGGCATCTCTCCAACAACTCTCTCAACAACACAAAAGTCTCCATTTCACATCCATAATCCACACACAAAGACAACAAGCTTCCATCCACTTTCAACACTGCAACCATTTTTGAAGCCCCTCCCTTATCACAACAAAGCAAACAGCACATGCAAAAGCCAAATCCCTCACTCAATCTCTCCCACCAGCTCTCTCATCATACACACTTCACGCACTTCACAAAAGATACAGCCAATATTTCCATTTCACTGACAAAAGCAACACATATCCAAGCAACTCTTCACACCTCCACCGAAAACAGCTCCACCTTCTTCTTTATTCACGCAATCCTCATCCACACCAACTAACGTAAGTCTTCTTACTTCACTCTCTCAACTTAACAAAGTAAGCCTCCAAGCAAAAGACTTCACTCCCTTATGGCATTTTCACTACCTTCACGTCTTCACCAAAGCAGCTAGCATCTACTTTCTATGGAACTTCCACTCACCAGCAACAACAATGTGGCATTTTCGAGCAAGCACTCCACGCAAGGAGAGGGGAGAGCTCATTTTATTTTGCTACATATTTGGAGCTTTGTTCTTTATTTTTAAATTGATTATGTCATGAGTTTATTTAGGTTGTATGTTTGTGGATTGTTTGGCATGATGATTTGTGGCTAGAACTTTAATTTCTCTTAGGGATTTGATATTTTTGATGATGCTTTAATATTAAATTTTGCTATAATCCATGATTGAATATTCATATGTTTGTTGATTTTTTCCTTGGATTTATTTGTTATTCCTTTAGACTATTGGAAAATGCCTTGGTATAAATTCGCCTTTGCGAGAAGGGAGTTTTTGCTAGAAGATTAAAGGAAAATTTGAGTAAGATTTTCTTGTGAGTTGGGAGACCCAAGAAACTTAAGAGGTAAAAATTGAAGTTTTGGAACTTAAGAAACTCTAGGAAAAACTTAAAGGATTACTAAGTGGCGTCTAGAGTGGATAAATTAATTCATCTTTGAAAAAAAGTGGATTAATTACTCTTAAAATTCACCTACAAGGATGGAATATTTCAGTTGTCAAAAATAGCTAATTCAATATTAAGATTGACAAAAATATCATTCCCTAAGAGAAAGTCATTCCTCTTTGTCGTTAAAACTTTTAATTAGCAATTTGTTAAAATCTTTTCTCAATTAGTTACTGCAAAATTTGTCATATTCATAATTATTTTGGTCGCATTAAATTGGGTAGTTGTTTAGAAATTTATTTAAGTTAATTTTGTTTATAAAAAAAAGAAAAAAAATTTCTTTACATTAATTTTAAATTTTCTAAAATTTCATCCAACCCGATTTCAAATACCGTTAACTAGTGTAGAATTGAATTTTCTCATAATCCCTGTGGACACAACTCGGTTCTTATCGATTTATTACTCACTTCGACAACCGTGCACTTGCAGTTCACGAACATTTCTATATTATTTTGTATGACAATACCAATACCAATAGTTATTTAGTATTTATATAATTTCAAATAGATTACTGATAGAACATAGTTCCATATGTACTTACATATAAAACTATTTGTATTTTATTTTACCGTAAAGTGTAATTAAAGTGTAACCATATCCATAAACCCTTTTCTTCTATCCTTACCTCTGCCTTTATCTCCTCCTTGTACTCTATCTCTTCCTCTTCCTTTGACCATTGTTTGTGTACTTTTGTGATATTTGTAGTTCTTCTATCTAATCACTTCATAAACATAGGTAATTTTTATTGATATAGTGAGTACTGAATTTGTGGATTAATCTCTTTACTCTGTCTTTTTACATTCATGTTAGATGATCTTAAGACATATAAATATTTTTATAAATATTGAATGACTAGTGAGAAAGTAGTAACAATAAAATTAATTTAAAAATTAATGTTAAAGTTTTTACAATTGTTAGATTTTCATGATCTTTGGTTATGCCTTTATTATCCATATTTAGTAGAAGTCATTCTTCTTCTATGTTTGATAACTTTTTTCTATTTTAAGTTGCTCAAACCTTTTTTTTCCTTATTTTTTAGGTTGACTAAGCATTCTCCTTATTGTTGGTGGTTTAATGGCTTCACATTTAGGCTAAAATCTTGGTCCATCAAGTGGCTCTATGGAATACTTATATGTTTGTATATACCTCTCTCCTATAACGTATGTCATTATTTTCATCTATATTGTCGTGGCTATGGTAAATGATAAAACTGAAACTTTACATCATATTCATTCCATCTTTGTATTAAATTAGCATAAATGTACCTTGTACACATTTTATACTTAACATTTAATAGTAGATCAATAAGTCCATTAAGAATACCCTAAATAACAACTAAAACTAATTAGAATAAATAGTAGGATAAAATAAGCAAACATATATAATTAATAATATAAGAACAATATGAAAACATACCTTTCATATGCCAAATATGAATGTGAAGCCATTGTCTTCTCAAAGTTGTAGATATGAAATTAGAAGCTCTAGAAACCATTTCCATATATTTTTTTTATATTCAACATCAAACACATCATAAACAATAAGAAATATTTTATTGTTTCCATCTCTTCCAACAACAACCAACAATTGTTATTTATATATCCCTTTTAAAAACATCCATCAAGTCTTATTATTGATCTACAAACTTCAATCTAATCCATTTTATAAGCATTAAAACAAATATAACATCTTGTAAAAACCTTTTTACCATTAACATTATTTATTATTCTAATTGCTAATGTCATACCTAGGTTCTTATTCTTTACTTTCTCATCATATCTCAATAATTTAGCAAATTCTTCTATATGAAACCCTTATATCATCTTCATGATAATAGACTTTACTCTTCTACAAGTGTTAAAAATCATATCTACTTATCTTCTTCCATAATATGGTCTTTAAGTTACAACTTAGTATTTGGTTGTGACTAAATTCTATCCATTTAGTTACTTGCAGTTCATTTAGATGTAATGAGCTTATTAATGTTAGTGGTTATATAAATATGCTTAAGTTTATATCTCTTTGTGATAAAGGTGTTGTCATTTCTCTTAATAGTTGTTAAAAGTAACTATAGGAATCACTCACCAGGACTTCTTTTTTTTCCTTGTATTTTAGGCCCAAAATCTTTACAATGGAGTATTTAATAACTACCTTTTTGAATTTCCTAGCATCTTTGAAATTAAAACCTATTACCTAAGCCATAATGTTAGATGTTATATTATTATAAATATTTTTGCACTTACCTCTTAATGCATTCTCAATACCCTCATATAAACTTATGCAGTACTAACCTATGTCATCATTCCTAATGTTCTCACTATTTTTTCACATTCAAAATCCTCCTGCTCATCTTCATGTGCTTTTTCTCTTTCATAGTTTTCAATATATTGATTAACAGCCTCATCTTTAGTTCTTTTCTTGGACTTCCTTTCTTTGTAGTTTAATCTCATAGCTTGTAACTCACCATTATCTCTTCCACTATCACACTCTAAATCAATCAACAAATCATCCTCATTCACTTCATTTTCAGTAGAAGCATTTGGCTCCCTTTAATTTACACACCCTCAATTGTAGTATGCATACCCTTAATTTTAGTTTGTACACCCTCTACCTCAGTTTACACACCTTAAAATTTAGTATGCAAACCTTCTATATCAGTATGCACACCCTTAATATTAGTTTGTACACCCTCAACCTCAGTTTACAAACCTTGAATTTTAGTATCCAAACCTTCTATATCAGTATGCACATACCCCTTGCCTGAGTCTGCACACTCTCTAGTTTAATATGAAAACCTTCTACTTCAATATGTACACCCTCTACTTCAATATGAAAACCTACTACTTCATTATGTACACCCTCTATTTCATGCATACCATTATCACCATTCTCATCTAATACCATAATATTTTCTTCATTGTAGCCTTTATCATCTATATTACTTATTTCCAAATCATCCAATTCATCCTTTGTGTAATTATTGTCTTCTTCTTCACTATTCTTTGGGACGATAATACTATGACTATCATCCATATTACCATCACCATCATCCCTACAATTTGATTTTGACTCCTTTTCTTTTTCTTTTTTTTGCATTATACTCACGCTCAAACTAAACCTCCACTTTTCCATATTTCAAAAAAATTGAGATTAAATTAGTTGTTTTCTAATTATCTTTAATCTAAACTAATCCACCTTCTTCATGTTTATGTTCATGCCTGTAGAATACTTTATCTAATCTATCATACTAATTACGCTTTACAGTTTTCACAATACTAACCTAAGATAATTTGCCTTGCTCAATGCCTCCAACTAAAATTTTGCTACCTCAAACATACTTAGACTAGTTTTATCTACCAATTTCTCCTCCATAGTAGAAAAGACTTTCATTTTCAATAAGATTCTACAAATTTAAAAAAACAAGAAACTGAATGTCAATAAGATATTAAAGGTCTCACACAACAAGATACATAAATAACAAAATCATTTCAGTTCACTCCAATATTGAATTAAAAGACATATTAATTTCATTTAATATAAAATGTAACACATTTTCTAACTTTTTGAATGATAAATGCACTCCAATATGCCTCCTAATATGTAATATTTAGCTTTTCTAAAGTTAGGATCAATATATGTTGTAGCTAATTTTTTTCTTCTTTTCTTTTCCTTGAAATATATACATTGATGCCATTATATTGTTTTAAAAACCACTGAAAAGAAGGTTGAAAATTGAAAATTGAAAATTTATGACATTCAATGTAACATCCCATCACCGATGAGAAGGGTAAAATAGTAAATTGGAATGGGTTATAAGTGTGTAAACTCATC
>JANSVA010048783.1:0-10426 GCA_025504915.1 Erythroxylum reticulatum | reverse complement strand
ATTAAAGAGAGCAAACTTTTAGAGACATTTCAATAATTGAAGAACATTCATAAGGGACGATATTGATGCAGGAATGTTGGGATAATAATTTTTTAATGCGATTGTTTTGATTAATATATTTTGATTAAATTATATGTTTTATGCACGTGCTAATAGATATAGAATATTAGTACATAATCTGATTTCATAACATAGAGATTGAGAAAACTTGTGTATGAATAGATATATAATAATTGAAAGGAATTGATTGCAAACCTAGAGACAGGTTAGCATATGTTCTCTAGATTAAGGTCAATCTTGATGGCAAAATTTAACCTGAATGATTTCAATATATAAACCTTTGGATTAGTTGTTATTAGTCTCGAAAGAGTTATTAACATAAGATGAAAATTTCCACGGACCAATAACCAAAATCCAATCCATAGGCTAAATAATAGGATAAAGGTAATTACTAGTAATAATTGCATGATAAAAGTTAATTATTTAATGTTTTTAGGGAATTAATCATCTGGACACTAATCTTTGATATTGAGTTTTTTAAGTGATTTCCTTTGTTTTTGTGTTCATTATTGTTTCCTATTTTATTTTAGTTGTTTAAGTATTATTTTTAGTTTAAAAGCCAAAATCCAATCTATAGGCTAGATAATAGGAGAAAGGTAATTACCAGTAATCTCTGTCTTCATAGGATCGACCTGTTCTTGTCTATACTAGCTATAGCTATGTTATGCACTTGCGATTAATTCAAATATTGGGCTTAAGTTTAGACTAATCAGTAAGTATTCAATCTAACCCTTATTAAATTAAAACAGTGTAAAAAAAAGGCATGAACCAACTTACCAAAATTGTGATAGATAATTTTGTTTTATTAACCATTAACTATACTATCAGTTATAACCATTTAGTAAATGAATTTTTTTAATTCACTTTATGTATGGATATAAGTTACAAGATGCTTAATAGACATTCAATAATCATATAATGATTTTGAAGAAAATTAAGTAACTATAAATTTAAATAGACATTATTGAAAAATAAGAAATTTGTGTATGCAATCTAACAATCTAAGAAATAAGTTGAGAAAAAATTAAAGTTACATGGTCAAAATAAAAAAAGTCAATATTAAATTAATGTATCTATTAAAGTTATAGAAAAAGTCACCAATGTCCCTAATAGTTTCATCAATTCTACTAAAATCCACAATACTTTAAAAACCTAGTAAGAAGTGTTGAAATTTATTTTAAAATCTTTCTATACTACAAGTATATATATCATTCTTATAGTATCAAAAGTGTTATTCCCATAAGGTTTATACTAGTCACATAAAATTTTTTGTGCAATTTGGTTTTGCTAAAACAACATGATGAATAACAAAGAACTAAAATAAAAATAAAAGAATTAATAATTGAATAGTGAAACAAGCAAAAGGAAACAGTTGATTAATCAATGCTAGAGATTTAGGAATTACTTTTATCTTTATTTGTTTTCACTTCACCTTCTTGATTTAATCATACTTGACTAGATATCCAATAATTATGATTACCCTCTCTTAAGATCTAATTGAGTGATCCCAATTAAATTGATAGAAATTGAATTGTGATGTCTTAATTTATTAAAACTCTTCTTAACTATCTTAATGGATTTGAAGCAAACCTATGGCTAACAAATAAATAATTAAGAATTATGTTCAATTGTCTATTGATTTGATGTTGATAGGTCTATTATGGTACCAAATCTCATTGCACATCACACTATAAATTATTTAAATTAATCTCTCAATTCAAATTGCATAAAAAATAATATTTATCACAAAGTATATTGAAAATCAAATTAAAAATTTAAAAGTTTAACAAACAATTCAAGAGCAAACCCAAAAGAAAGTTTAGCAACTATATCCAATATATACTTGAATTGATTCATTATGAATACTCAACAACAATAAAAGAATAAAAAGGTAGAGGTTTAAATTATTAATGTCTTCTCTTCTTTTTCCTTGAGTTGGAAAAATTATGTAGTTTTATGTTCTTCACTAGTTTTATCTCTTTGATTTATTGTTTTTATGTTTTCAATAGCCTCTTTGATGTTTTTCATTTTCTTCTTATACTTCTTGATCCTTTTAGGTTTTCACACTTATTTTTATTCCAAAAATAGCCCTAAAATTATCAAAAATATAAAAATTTCACAATCTGGAAAATTGCCTATTGGATGTTTACGCATGGCTTCATGCACCACCTTTCTATCACTATTGTGCATGCCATACACGATTATGATAGAGGTTTAACCAAAGCTCCTATTGACCTCTTGTGTAATCATGCTGATGCATGATCATGCCAAATTTTTTTCTCTAACTCCTTTTTCTTTTCATAAATTTCCTATCTCTATTCAATATTAAACACATTAAACATTCCTTAAATCATACAATTGAGATCACATTCTTGCCATAATCAACAAAAATCAAACAAAACACTTAAAGACAATAATAAAAATATAATTCTAAGTCATAATCGCATGATTATCACCTAAGAAAAAACTTAAAAATACATTCCAAAGCCTATAAAAACAAACTATATTTTACACTTACAAACTCTCACACTTAATTCTTTGCTTATCAACAATTAAAACTAACACAAGCAAACAAAACACAAAACAAATATAAACACACAATTATGCATCAATGCAATAATGGTACAATGGCATGAAATCTCATAAAATTAAGTCACCCGTAACATCAATCACTTAACTAAACACTTTCCATTCATGTTCGAGAACTTTGATTTAAGTACATATATCAATCAACATATTGACACTGTATTCATACATCTATAGAACTTGTAAGCATGTTATTGAGTGCTAAGTTTTAATCTAATTAAAACCCTCAAATACTATAAGCGCACAAGTCGTGGGTGTAGTATAAGAGGTGTCAATCCCACTCGGAGGGTGAACTAATCTAATTTCTAAGTTATCTAAGACTTAAAATTAATAAAATAAAAATAAAAAGTAGATAAAAGGGTAAACACGAGAATATGATTGTTGAAAATTTAACATGTAAAAATAACGCAAAACAAAATTGAAGTTGAGCAACACAAAAGCTACAATCGTCAATCAACCAAGAGAATTAACCAATTTTGAAGGAAGGGATTTATCCTATCATTAATGACAATATAGTTACTTATGTGTTAATATGGTGTCAATTCTAGACTATCAAGGGGTGGATTACTCTCTCATGAGTTATAATCACTAAGCCCTAATTAATAATCCCTAATTAAGTTGAGTAACTGAAAATGTAATCTCTCATTTAACGATCAGTCCACAACCTAATTAGTTCTTAAGCGTTTTATGGACAACAGGTCCTCACATGGGATCTCTCTCTTTACAAATTATCGATTTGATTAATCGCGTGGTCTATTGAGTCGCTTAGCTCTCATTAATCCAACCCAATCATTTTTATTCGGTTCATCTCTTAGTTTATTACCGAAAAATGTAAGCACTGCAATTAATCATAACACCAAATCAATCAACATAAAAGATAACTAGATTAACATTGAATCAATTCAAAATCCCTAGAGAAAAATTAGAAAATAATCAAGAATACAAAACCCATAATAATCATTCTCATATTCATTTTAGCATTTAAAACAAAAAATACAAAGAAGACTTGTAGGTCATGATCATGGCACATACTAATCTCTCTTGGTTCTGTCATGATCATAGCCTTATGTTCAACTTTGGATAATCATCTCTATTCTTTAATATTTTCCCTAAAATAATAGCATTACTTCAAGGCACCTCAAACACATAGAATTAAAGGTCAATAAGGTGATTTAACCTACAAAACACTCAAAACATAAATATTTAACTAAATAACAAAATCCTAACCTAAACATGCACTAACATTAAATTTAACCACTAAACAAATCCTAACAACCCAATAAACATTACGTAGTCTACCACTATTAACATCCCCTAACTTAAACTTTTTCTTGTCCTCAAGCAAAACAAAAACACACCAAAACACAACATACTCACAAATGTCATAACAAGGCAATGACATTAAACTTCACGAAACAAATTTAACTAAAAACATTATCTTTCAAGTTGTTCTAACTTATTAACTTGCGAAATCTATGTCTAAGTACTTTAAACTAAATATACATATTAACCAAAACCTCATTGTCAAATTTATTCACCATTATATCTTACACATACATATTGATAATTAATCAGTCAATCAAACTTGTAACTATCCCTAAGTATGTTTTCCTAAAAATTCAAGCTATTGACAAAGATCAGTGGGTTTATTTAACAAAATGTTATTTTTGTTAATTTTTAGTGACATAAACCTAGCCTTTTATATGAAAGCAAACATTTGTGATGAATGTTGATCTGGTTACTCAGCTAGGTCATGTTTTTATTAACTGACTTAGTTGGAATGTCATTATAGCCTTTTGACATAAAGGTAAACTTTTTTATGAATGTCCCTCAGTTACTCAGCTACATCACATTCTCAACTAGCTACTAGCTTTATTGATAACCCGAAAGCTAGTAAAATAGTTAGTTAATTAAGATTTGAACACACATTTTTTATTATTATTATCTACCTCATTTCTTTAACTAGTAATTCTTATAAAAGGATACTAAATATGCTACTTATTTGAATGGCCTAAAATTATAAATGAATGTGATAAATTTCTAGGGTGAATAAACTAACGTCTTATCCTAATTAACATATATGTTAAACCAAAGAAACCTAGGTCACTAATTTCACAAGCTAAAAAATCTTTGCAACCTAAAAGACTATGTTCAAAGTTAAACTGATTTCGTTAAGTCCTAGCTATTGACACATTTACACGAATCACATCATGCAAGCCTAAACAAACTAGCATGCAAAATTCATAGTCAAATAAAAACATATAATGCATAAAACCCTCCTCACACTTGGACAACATATAGCCCTCAATGTGAGAAGAGCAAACAACAATACAAAAGGTAGGAATGTAATATAAATAAAAAAGAGAAACATAAGAACAATTGAAAATAACAATAAATTAAAAGACAAGGTTTAGAGTGTAAAACCCATTATAGTGACCGAGGTGGTGATGTTGATGGTGGTGGAAGTTGAACTCCTTGAGCCTCGAAATATCTATTAATCTAACGTATGTCTTGATTTTGGTGTCTTTATTCTCTATCCATCTCCTTCAACAGTTTGGCGTTTTCCAAAATGGCTTTATTAATGTTTGAGATAGCTTCCAATACATTCTACCATCCTGTTTGTTCTTCCTCTTTTGACTCCTCACTGGTTGAGTCCTCCTCCCATTGCGGTGGTATCGAGCTCGAACTAGCCTATCCTGCCTTGTTCTTGACTTGAGATTCAGCGTTGATATCTCAAAATTTTATATTATAGGACTTCAAGATTTTAGCTCTTTACAAGTGACAAATGTTAAGAAATTCAAGACAATAGAAAATTAGTCCATTGAAATTAACACCATGGTACTTTGCAATGGCCATGAGGAAGTACCCTATACCCAAATTATTACTTCTCTTTCTTAGAGAAGTAGTAATTGCATTAAAAAACGGGTGGAGGTGTGTAAACTTAGACGCATGATCCATGCACCATAAAATGAAAAAGTTCTTTGGTTGAACATTTGTTAATTTCAGATTTTTCAAAGACAGTTTAACACATAAATTTATGCAATAACAAGTGTTCAAGGCTTCCAATAATATTCTAATGCTGATTGACTATGATTGAATTGGGGAATCCACCAATTTCACATAAAATGCCATAATCTGACCCATACGGTTGACCCTACAACCAAAACCATAGGTCCTTAGGGTTGGTTGGATTAAATCAGAGGGAGGTAAAGAATTCTAAGGTTAGTTCCTCATAAATAGGAAAATTGAACTAATTTATCAAAATCTAAGTAAATGGGATAATTTTAAAGTTAGTTATAATGTATCAAAATCTAAGTATTTAAGCACAATGATGTTCTTTAAACTAAGGGTTTGACAACAGTTACCTTTCTCCTTAAAGTAGATTGGGAAAGGTACGCTATAATTTGCTATCCTATTTTGTTGTTCGCAGCCCGATACTTGGACTTTGCCTTTAAGTTAGGTTCGCTTAACCATTTGTTTGATGTCTGGTCCCATTAGATTGAGAATTGTGAAAATTTTGGAGAGAGTTGAAAGTTTGAAGACTGTTATGCTAGCCCCTAAATCAGCAAGTGCCTTATCTATTTTAACACGTCCAATAATGCAAAGGAAGTAGAAATCTCCTAGATCCTCCTTCTTCTATAGGAGTGTCACTATTAATTCATTTCCTACCTGCTCTCTGAAATATTCCATAGGGTGAATCGTGTCATCAATTTCTTTATCATTTCCATTACCTCATTCAGTTCAGTTTCTTTGGATTTCTTCATTGTTTTTATCGGATATGGAATCAAAGACTGGGATTTCTTTATTTTAGGTAGGTTATACTTAGCTAGCAGGAAGCTTTCCTTATTGTTCTTCCCTTCTACTTTCCTTTCATCCTTGATTAAATT
This sequence comes from Erythroxylum reticulatum, assembly GCA_025504915.1. NCBI lineage: Eukaryota > Viridiplantae > Streptophyta > Magnoliopsida > Malpighiales > Erythroxylaceae > Erythroxylum > Erythroxylum reticulatum. The sequence continues at coordinate 3,893 of JANSVA010048783.1, read as the reverse complement.
TGGCTTTTCCTGTGCTAGAATAGGCTAGGAAATTTTAGTTTGATGGTCCTCGATTGGCTTCAAATCAGGTTCACTCTGCAGGAAATTTTTGTCAACCCTTTTCTTTTCCTTTTATCCATCGTATTTAGTTTGGTATAACTTCTCCTCATTGTTCCAGGTGATAACCATGATTTGTTCCTTTAGGTTTGTCGCAATATTACTTGTAAAAGTTCCCACATTTCAGGTTGATAACATTTCTGTCAATTGGCCATTTGAACTTCCCAGTAGTGTATTGAGGAGGCATAATTCTTTGTTACTTGCTCAAATTTTCCTTCAAGCCTCTTATGAGCATCTTCCATAACTCCAATCTTGTCTAAGATCTTATCTAATTTGGAGTCCATCATGTTTGGTTTCTCTTATTAGAAACCTGGTGATCCTTGAGGTCTGACCTGGCCTCCCATATTATTTGACCAAGCAAAATTTAGGTGATCTTCCACCGAGGATTGTATATGTTGGAATAAGAGTTATTTCCCCCTCCTCAACTTACTAAATGTGAAATGCATCGTGTTTTAGGGTATAGTTTGATATGTGTTTATCTGTTTATATGATTGTTTAGTATGTATTTTTGGTAGAATTGTGTTAGTTTGTGAATTATTTATGTTTAAGTGTTTTTATAAGTTAGTGCAAGCATTTGAGCTTAATTATTATTTCTTTAAGGTACTTTGATGTGTTAGTTAGTGTTTTAAGGTCAACAACAAAAAATAGAGAAGTTTTGGAGAGACTTGGACTGAAACAACTACCCACAAGCATAAGACTTGGCCCCATGGTAGTGACAGAAAGTGTACAAGTGTCCCACGATTGTAGCCTACATCAAGCAGATGCCCAGATACACAGAAAAGTTAAGTTTTAAGGGATTTTTTTGAACCTTTCAACCCCCAAAAAAACCTGGGGCACCGTCATGAAACCTTAGAGAGAGTTCCTCGAGAAATTAAGAAAGAGACGAAGGAAGAGAGACTTAGAGGAGAAGCCTACATGAAGTACTTCCTATAATAGGAGGTTTCCTATTATTGCTACCTCCATCATCTATTAAGATTTATTTTCCAATGTATTTCTATTTTTATCTATGAATAGAACCGGAATAGTTGTTGAGATAGCATTTATGAATGTTGAGGATTGTCTATGAATGTTGAAGATTGTCAAAACTTGCCTTCAGGTTATTTTTATCTTTGATTCAATAAAAATCTTATTATTTATGTGAATTGGATTCATTGCGATTGATTTCTGCATTTTCATAAATCGGTAATAGACTGAGAGGGTGAATCGATGAAAAATAATTAAATTAGGCTAACGATAGTTAGGTTATTTAATAAGAATGAGAAATAAATCAAATTGTTAATTGTGTGACGTAAGATCTCACATAGGTACTGGTAGTCTAATGGAAAACTTCATATCTAATTAGGTTTTAGATAAATTGTGAATGGAGAAATTGCAATTTTCCATAATCTAATTAGGGTTTATAATTTAGGGATTTTGGTTATAACTCATAAGAGAGTAACCAACCCTAGGATAGTCCAGGACCAATAATCCGACATTTCATAATTAATTAGGTTAGTGTTAAAGATACGTAAAAATTTCCCCTTTCTCTCACTTTATAGTTTGGTGTATGCATTGAAATTTGCTGATTTGTTAATATTTCATGATTTATTCTTGAGTTGAATTGGCTTATTGAATTGATTGATTGAATTGCGTTATTGTTTTAGCTTAATTATAGTTGAATTTTTGCAATCTATTTCGACCTTAGAGTTTAGGATTAGATTAAGCCTCCTTATGGGATGGATACCTTAGATACAGCGCGAATGACCCGTACGCTTATGGAATATCGAGGTTAAAATATTAAAACTACACATATAAAAAAATCTCAGTTATCTTTTTAGCGCCATTGTAGGGTAGGCAATTAGTTTAGTTCTATAGTTTTAGGTGTTTAGTTTAGTTTTTAATTTTTATTTTCATTCTATCTTTTCTATTTTTGAAATCGTGCTTTTTCATGAACACAAGAGTCATGAAAAGTTCGAGTTGTGCAATTGAAAAATTAGATTTAGACATCACTCAACTAAAACGAACCATTAGGAAGGATTTGGACCACGGAGTGAACCAAGGACGACAACAAAGGACCCTTATAGACTTTATGATACCAAGGTTCAATGTTGCTAATTAAGGAGTAACTAGACCACTAGTACAAGCTACATCATTTGAAATTAAACCATCTCTCTTGAACATGCTTCAATAGAATGTGCAATTTTATGGACTAGCAAAAGTAGACCCTAATGCGCACATAGTGAACTTCTTAGAAATCTGTGATACCTTTAGGTACCATCAGGAGTTGGAAGACGCAATTAGAATTAGGATCTTTCCCTTTGCCCTTAACGATAGAGCAAAGGCTTAGTATCACTCCCTTAACCCAGCCAATGTTACCACTTGGTATCAGTTAGTCTATATCTTTTTGATAAATGTTTTCCCTTGACTAAGATCACTAAGGAAATGACCAACTTTCAACAAGGTGATGGGGAATTGATCTACAAGGCATGGGAATAATACAAGGATTTGTAATAGAAATGTCTATATCACAGCTTACCTAAGTAATTTTTGTTTCAAAAGTTTTATAATGGAGTTACCACATATACAAGAGGCACAATTGATGTGGCTTCAGGAGAATCATTGATGAGGAAGATAGTTGATGAAGCGGAAGAATTAATAGAGGAGATGGTGAGTAACGGTTGTTTATGGACGAATGAGTGGAGTAGACAAACTGCTACATTCCTTAAATAAAAGGAAATGTGACTGTTGATCAAATGATGGAAATGCAAGCAAGGATTGATAACTTGACTTGACAGCTTAAAAACATGAAGGCTTTGTCAACAACTCCGGTAAAGGCCATACAACTTAACTATAAACTTTGTGGACAATTAGACCACGACACAATAGACTGTTTCTTAATTAAGGAAGGTAATTTAGAGCAAGAGAATTACATGAGAGCCCAGTATGGATAAGGAGGGAGAAACAACCCCTACTCTAATACTTACAACCCTGGGCGGAAGAATCACCCTAACTTCTCTTGGATAAATAATGTGGGACAGTTCATACCTTATGGACAATCAAGCTTCCAACAATATAACAAACCCTAATGGAATCTAAGTTGGATAGGATTCTAGATAAGCTTGGTACTTTAGATGATGCACAAAAGAAGCTGGAAGACAAGTTTGAACAATTAACAAAGAACCATGCCTCTTCAATACACAATCTCAGAATTTAAGTACACCAATTATCAAATGTTGTTTCTACGTAGAATTTGCGAAGTCTTCCAAGCACTTCGGGAACAAAGCCAAGGGAGAAACTAAAAGCTATTACACTTCGAAGTGGAAAGGAACTTGAACCACCCATAAAGACAATAAAGGACCCTATCCATCTTGTTGAAAAAGATCAAGAAAAGGAGAAAGAAGTGAATATGAGTGAATACCCTCCTTATGTTGCACCTCCACCATATCAACCCAAAATCCCTTTTCCTCAACAATTACAAAAGAAGAAGCTAGATGTATAATTTGCGAAATTTGTTAAGAAATTAAAGATGTTACAAATAAATCTCTCCTTGTAAAGGCATTATAACACATGCCTAAATATGCAAAAAACTTTAAAGATATATTGTCAAAGAAGCATACTGTTGGCCCCCAATTTTTATTTTCTTATTGAATAAGCATGATTTCAATTATTTTTGAGGTTTTGTTTGATAAATTGCTATTGGTTAGAGTTTAATTAGCATATAAATGGTTGGAGGATTTATCACTTAGATTGATGGAAATAGGAAGTATTAAATGGAGAAATTAAGAGTAAGTTAGAGTATGGTATGGTGTTAGTTTAAT
>JANSVA010048773.1:0-13121 GCA_025504915.1 Erythroxylum reticulatum | reverse complement strand
TATATTTGTGGCATAAAATGTTAATTTTAAGTTTAGTAAATTTATTTTTCATAAATTGATTTAATGTGAAATAATTTTAAATGATCTGTCCATTTATTTATTTATTTGTTTATTTATTTTTCTCTTTAAATATATAAATTATTTTTACATTTTATTTAATTCATTAATGATATGTGAATGTGTTTTATATAAAATGAATTATTATGAGTTATATAAATTTGTTTATGTAAAATAAATATAATGTTAATATGCTTTTTGCATAAGAATCGGTTATGTTAATTCGTTTAACATATGATGTGTGTGTGTGTGTGTGTGTGTGTATATATGGAATATGTTTCATGTGAATAATTGTTAAATTGTAAAAAATTTCAAATTTATGTCATAAGTGATGATTATGAGTTTAGTGAAAATTTTGATCTTATGATATGAATGATGATATTTTTTGATAATTTAATTATTCGAATATGTGCCCTAATGTCCTTATTTTTTATATATACTTTAAGATATGGCAAAGTATGGGTGGTGGCCACCACCAAGAAGCTAAATGGCACTAATTATGACATCTGACATAGGAAGATTCAATATCTTCTTAATGAGCATGAGGTTTTGGAAACCTTGACCAATGACATGACTGAGCCTAAAGAGACTAGAGATATTGAATGGTTCAAACGGGATCGTAAAGCATGCTATACTATGTTGTATTGCATGTATGAAAATCTCATTGGAGAATTTGATTCCTACAAAATTGCTAAAGAAATGTGGGAAAAGCTCACTATCACGTACGGTTAGACATTTGCTACAAGGCTTCGTACCTTGTACTTAAAGTGGATGCAACATGAGATTGATTCAAGTCATACTATAGCCGAGCATCTCTACACTTTGAGTGTGATTGCTCGGGATCTAAAAGCTAGTGGGCATGACACTTCTGAAGAAGAACATATTCTTAATGTGATTCATTCCATTCCAAGCAAACCTGATCATTGGGCTAATTTTAAGCTTTTGATGAATCATAGAGAGAACATCAAAACCTTCTCAGAAATTTCAAGGCAACTCAAAATGGAGGAAAAATGATTAAAGGTTCTTAGTCACTCCAATGTTGCTCTTGTTGCCAAAGTGGTAAAGCCCAAAGTTAATAAGAATAATCAAGGTAAACAGCCTAAGAAAGGTAAATGCCCTTCTCAAACTTCTGGACCAAAAGGTGGTGTGGTTAAGCAGTAAATGGCTAAGTGTCATGGAGAGAATAAAGTAGCACGACTAAAGTGTTACAACTGTGAAAACAAACATCACTATGCTCCAGATTGTCCTGAGCTAAAGAAGGCACCTACTTTCACTTATTCAATCTAACTATACGTTTGTTCCCATGCATTAGTTGCTAACTCCTTTCCTAGCTAGATTGTAGATTCATGAGCAACGAAGCATGTAGTTTAAGATCGAGGTGCTTATATGGACTTTCATCGATATTTGGTGGGTTCACAAACTGTCGCCCCAGGGAATGGCAGTGAGGAAGACATCCTCAAAATTGGGACCTATCAGCTCAAATTGCACTGAGGGAATATGTTACTTCTTTATGTACCCAGGGTGTGAAGCTGTTTAGTTTCAGTAGTTTCATTACTAGAACTTAGTTTTTATTTTAATTTTCAGTGTAGTTGCTTAGAGATTCTATACAATAATCATGTTTTTGGCCATAGATCTTTATAAGATGGTTTCTTTGTTCTTGATTTGGATGATATTTATAATAATTCATTGTTTGCCTTAGTTATTAATTGCGATCTTGATTTTGAATATGTTAAATGGTATGCTAGACTTGGTCGTATTGGCTAAGATAGAATGAACAGACTAGCAAAAGAAGGTATTTTAGACTGGTTCACTAAGGTCAAGTTACATAAGTGTGAGTCATGCTTGGCTTGCAAAGCAAGTATAAAGCCTTTTGGTAAGGTCTTAAGAGCATTAAGTCCCTTAGAAATAGTCCATTCAGACATATGGCGGCCTTTGAGTGTCAAAGCTCTTCTTGGTGCTATTTATTTCCTCACCTTAATTGATAATCATTCATGATATGGGTATATGTACCTACTATATCACCATCATGAAGCACTCGATGTGTTTAAACACTTTGTGGCAGAAGTTGAAACCCAAATGGAGGGAAGAGTTAAGACTCTTTAAACCGATCATGGACATGAATATCTCTCTGATTTGTTCAAAGAGTTTTGTGAGGAAAAGGGTATACGTAGACAACTCATGATTCCTCATAATCCACAATAAAATGGTGTTACAAAATGGAGGAATAAAACTTTACTTGATATGGTTAGGTCAATGATGGCTCAAGCTAGTCTTTCGATTAGTTTTTAGGCAAATGCTCTACTTACAGCGGCCTATATCCTTAACCATATGCTAAGTAAGAGTATATCCACCACTCCATATGAGTTATGGAATGGAAGAAAGCCATCTATGGACCATTTATGCCCATAGGGTTCAGCTGGTTATGTGCACAACCTAACCCATAAATATGGAAAACTTGGTACGAGAGCTACTAAAATGTTATTCATTAGCTACCCTGAACACTCCAAAAAGTATGTGATGTTTGGCAAACACTTAAATAGTGGCATGACTAAAATTGAGTCCCGTAATGTCAAATTTCTTGAGGATGGGTTTTCAAGTATCAGTAAAATTAAAGAGAACCTTGTTTTGTATGAGTTGCAACAAGATGTGCAATTATCTGTTATTGAGGTGGGGGATTTAAGAATTAACAATATCACCAAAGATAATACCATGGCTCCTCTAAATGAAGTAGATGGTTTGAGGAGTCCTACTAACTTAGAAGGTGGAAACCATCTTATTGATGAGAATCAAACAGAGGATGAGGTTAGTCCTCAACCATTAGTCCCTGAATGTGAGGTTGGTCCAAATGTTCAGAATCGCACACCTTAGATGGAAAGTGGAAGAGATTCTACATCTGAACAAGCAAACGACGAGGTTCCTTATATTAAAAGAAGTAAGCATGCAAGAATTCCTCAACATCTTTTCCAAATTGAAGAGGAAATTTTCATATGCACTCCTTTAAGAGACTGTTGATTCACCAAATTATCAATAATGGATGAATTCCATGAGGGATGAGATGGACTCGATGGAAAGAAATAAGGTTTGGCAACTTGTTGATCTTCCACCCAAACGTAAATCGATTGGAAACCAGTGGGTTTTTAATATTAAACATAAGGTGTATGGGTCAATTGAAAATTTTAAGGCCCGATTGGTAGCGAAAAGTTTTACCTAAATTGTAGGAATAGACTATAAGGAAACTTTTTCCCCTATGGTGAGATTTTCCACAATTTGCCTACTTCTAGCCCTAGTTGCCCATTTGGGCTTAGAGTTATTTCAAATGGACATAAAGACTACTTTCCTCAATGGTAGTCTTGAGGAAGAGATATAAATAGATCAACCTACTAGGTTTGTCTCAAAAAGTCAAGAGGACAAAGTTTGTTGTCTTAAAAGACCGATATATGGTCTTAAGCAATCTTCCAGAGCATGGTACTTCAGATTCCATGAAGCCATTACTTCATTGGGTTTGTCTATAGTGGATGAAGACCATTGTGTGTATATCAAGAAACTACAAAAGGAATTATGTTTCTCTCCCTGTGCGTTGATGACATACTATTAGCTGGAAACTACTTGGAAATGATTAATGCCACTGTACAGTGGCTATCTTTTGTCTTTGAGATGAAGGATATGGGTTAAGTCGAGTATGTCATAGGCGTGGAAATAGTGAGAAACTGTCCCAAAAAGCTTCTTGGTTTATATCAAGAAGCATACATTAACAAAGTCTTGGACCATTTTAAAATTCACTATTCTTAACCTATTGACACTCTGGTTAAGAAGGGTCTAACCTTAAGCCTTGATCAATGCCCAAAAATAGATAAAGATAAGAAGAAAATGAACATGGTTCCTTATGCAAGTGTCATAGGAAGCTTGATGTATGTCATGTTATATATAAGGCTAGACATATGCTTTGTGGTTAGCTTGGTAAGTTGCTACCAAGGTAACCTTGGACCTGCTCATTGGCAAGCTGTCAAGAGAATCTTACGCTACCTTCATGGTACAAGTAACCTAGTCCTTTGCTACCATGGCGGAGACTTAAGGTTAAAAGGATATTCAGATGTTGATTGGGGTGGCAACCAAGATGAGTCTAATTCAAATTCAGGATATGCCTTTATCCTTAATGGAGGGGCGATATCTTGGTACAATAAGAAGTAGGATTGTATTGTTTTGTTGACTATGGAAGCAGAGTACATTGCTAACTGTCTCGCTATGCAAAAGGAAATTTGGTTGAGAAGCTTTCTTTAGGCTTTTAACCTCACTCCGAGAGTTAATGAGCCTGTTGAAATGCTCTATAATAACACTACTGCTATCCAGTATGCGAAGGATTTGAAATTCCATGGGAAGACCAAACATATCAAAAGATATTATCATTTTGTTCGAGATGCTATTAAAAGGAAACAGATTGCCATTAAGTATATATCTACTAACAAGATGATTGTTGATCCCATGACTAAACCTATATTTAGAGATTCTTTCAAAGCTCGCGTGATGATTCTAGGTTTGGGTAGGGTTTAGTTGTTCAGATCAATCTTGTTCTTGTGATGGACATAATTTTTTCCCCTTTTGTGTTGAACATTTATAGAATATATTTTGATTTTTTCCTCCTTTAAATGTTCATTGATATAGGATTGCGTGGTTAGGCGCATTAAACCGTCACCAGGATTATGATTGACCTTTTCACATAGCTAATTGCCTTGATGATTGAGTAGCATATAGGATGAGACTTAACCATATTAACACCGAGTGTATATAATATTGGGTTATCTCCATATTTTTGTTATATGGATGATTAGTGATTGAACTGTATAGTCGCCTTAGTAGGTCTAAGATGAAACTCTGATGAGTTAAATGTGAAGTACACTATTTCATATTAAAGCCTTTAGCCTATTCATGAGTGTCAGGTCAAGCATTAAGTATGTTAATCAAGTGGTTCGGGTTAGATTTTTGGTAAGATCTAGACTTATGATTCGCATGGTATATAATAGTGACGTATCCCAGATAGTGGGAGTTATACCACACATGTCATATTGTGTATGCTATATAACGACCTTTTGCGGAGTGACAATTGGCTTCCTTTTTTTGTCACTGTGTGGCCTCTCTAGATATTTATGTATGTACGATGCCCTTTGACACAGAACTATGTTATGAAGTCAAGGCTTTGGTGTCGCTACTTTAATATATTTTTTCAAGGGCTAAGATGTATATAGTCCAGCAAAATAGATTAGGAAAGCAATCAAGCTAAGATGGAATATGACATGTGTCTAAGGAAGAATCCTTCCATCATCACCATATAAGCCTAGGCAATTATATAGTGTATATAATCAAATAATATCGTTATAGCATAAAGCGAACTATGATATTGGTGATCATCTCGGATGATTTCGGGCATTGTTATTATGAAAGTGTTACGTTAGTTAGATGGTGACTTAATATAAACACTACTAGTTAATTTTGTGCCACACACCTAATTTCTTGTATGAAATGTCAGAAATAGATTGGTATGAATCTTCTTTGTGATAGACATGGCTTCTGTGGCTGAGTGGGAGATGTTGCATTGTTTTGTAGTATGAATCTTCTTTGTGATAGACATGGCTTCTGTGGCCGAGTGGGAGATGTTGCATTGTTTTGTAATGACCACAACAGCCACTTAAGGAGTGGTTGATTGAGTGTTTAGATACTTTCCTATTTTTGGGAGTAATTGAGAAAATAACTGTAGGGGAAAACTCTATTTAAATAGATTAAATGTGACTGCAGACAAATGAAGGTTTTTGAAAGTCTCTCTATTTATCAATCCCCTCACATATTGACCATCTGAGTAATCTAGATTTGAGGCATAATCCTTATGGTGACTCTAGTAGCCATTGAGGAGATTGTGTTCGTGACTATGACTGGAATCACATGGGCAAAATGTGGCATAAAGATTAATTCGCTTCCGCATCAAGGTTAGTGATCTAACCCGATTTAATCCATCAGAATTATATGAAACTCGGATGTTCATTCAATAACTTAACTTTGAATAAGTGATTGCTTTAGGTTTGAAGTAGGATTATGTCATATTGAGTGTGGCATAATGCAGGAACCCATCTGTCAACATGGAAGACACTGGAGGATGTGAGCACTACCAGAAATGTATCTATATCAGGCATCCGGGACTCTTTAAGAGCATTATGCCAAGAATTATGACTTCTTTGGTCCCATTTGCAGTCCTAATACTATACACCTGCAGCCAAATTGAGTATGAAGGCAATACTTCTTATAAAATTGCTTACAAGGACATTGGTCTGGTTTTCCAATGCACCTATCTGTCAGTAGAAGTTTATGGGTCCCCCATTGCCGAGGAAAGTATCGATGAAAGAGATGATCAAGTAAAGGAGATTGATGAAATTTTGTTGTCAGAATTGAATACAAATCGGGAGTTGTTGGTCATCCACTTCGTTATAAAGAAATATCTGAGGAAATTGATGTAAGAAATCATGAATGAGAGACACTGACGCAAACTCAGGTACAAAACTGACAGAATCAAATTAGAGCTCCCAGTTATGGAAGTCAGATCAGTTGAAGGTATCGAGTTTGCTTTTGAGCAGCTTTGTGAAGGATCAGATATTGAGGTCATTATTCCCAGTACGATAAATGATTAGCTAGTTGTCAATGATTGTGCTGGTCCTATAAAAACTAGTTCAGATTTACAAGTTGTTGGAACAAAGTCTTCGAAGGACATTAATATAGCTACGCAGCAAATCTCAGAGCCGAAGTGTGAGGAGTTCTTAAGGCCACTGGATCCAAGTACGACGGCAAGCATGAGAATTACGTGGGCTCTACAAAAGAGGTCCATGTTCTTGAATTAAGAACAGTTCAAGATATCTTTTTCGAGCAACGTAATGGTGAAGTGGAGATTGAGGAGTTTATCCTTTCCAGAACAACTGAAGAGAAACCAGCTGGTAATAAAGTGAAAGATCCCGCGGAAACCAGCTCCGAGTTGCAGGTCGTTGAAGCAAAATCAACGAAGGATGTTTGTAAAGCCCACAAAGCTAATTAAAACATCCTCACAGCTCAGCCCACCCCAACCCACAAACTATTAAACTTGTATTGAAGAAACAACAGCTGGAATTAGAATTAAAACCAACGAAAGTCCTCATTTTCTTCACTTTTCTTTGTACTTTCCTAGGTGATGAGTATGTCAAAATGCACCACTTTATTCTGCATGTAACATTTTCCTTATAGGTCCCTCATTTTATTTTTTCTTTGTAGAAAACTTGGAAGAAATTGTGGAGATTCACAATTTCAAAATCCTTCACTTACGTAAAAATTTCGGCAGCCACATTATGTCATTTTTTTGTAATTTTTGATCATCCTGCACTGGTGTATAGTTGTTTTGTATGTTGTGGTTGACTGGGATAATAATTAAAGTTGCATAAAAGGATAAAAATGAAGAAAATGGGGCTGCAAATTGATAAAAGAAGAGATGGGAGAAATGGAGAGGATGAAGATGATCATATTGTTTTGAAAATTTAAATTACATGTAGGGGCAGAATAGAAAATGTAAAAGTGAGGAGTAAATTTGGAATTTAGTTGCATAAAGGACATTTTGGTTTTACTTGATATAGATAAGGGCAAAATAGGACTTTTAATTAGTTAAGGGTGTTTTAGTAATTATGGGGGTTAGGTTAGTAAGGATATTATTTTATAATTAACAATAAATTAAAAGAGAGAATAATGTTGGAGTATTAAGGGTAATTGGGTCAAAAAAATTTCGGAAATAAGTCCAATAAAATTTTCAAATTCTAGGTCCGAAAGTCCTATTAAAGAGTAATTGGGATTAACAATTAGTTGAATTCGAAATTGATGTAAGAATAACCTTGAACTTTGCTTTTAAAATAAATTATCGTTTTCTTATCAATAAATTATATTTTGAATTGGTCACTAATTAAATTAATTATAATTGTTTCATACATGAATTACAAGGTGTTTCATATTTATATTTTGATATGTATATTAAAGTGTATTGATTGTTAATCGGTAAGATTGTGTTTTTAAATAAAGATGGATTAATAATAGGTTGAGAATAATTAGTCAAAATTGAGAATCAATGGCTTACATAGAATAGGCTACATTCAATGGCCTTAGATTGATAGGTTGTTTAGAGATAAGTAAGTGGTAGCTAGGTATTTGTCCGTGGAGTAGATATCAGACATCCTGATCTCGGGGATGTCCTGTGCCGATGACTAGATACTGGAGTCGTACCAGGATATTTGCAGATTTTCTATGTCAATGGCTAGGTACTAGAGTAGTACTAGTGTTGGGCACCGATTTCAGAACCCAACTCTTGCTCTGCTGCCATAACTGTTAGGCACTAATTCCGGAGTTCGACATTCAAAGTCATAAAATGTGTGCTTGTGCTTGTTACCATGTATGGTTATTCCAATTAACCCTCATTAGTCATCCTCGGTTCATCTTCACTCTCTGATACCATAAGCGTCGGGCCCTATTTTTCAAATCATTCTTATACTGAAGAAAATATTCTATGCTCAACTTCTATCCAGATATTGAACATCTTAGAGGATGAATCAGAATTCGACCTCTCATATAATTTGTAAAACTACGTCTCTAGTTTACTCCATATTGAAAATCATCTCAGTTGGAAGCCTACAGATCCAGATATAATCAACATGCTGAAGCATGTTTAGTTAAACAACACCAGTTCATACTATTCCAACAGATTCCTTCACTTTCCTTCGATCAAAACCTTTTTCCAAATCAATTCAGAATGCTGCCAATTTTGTGGAGAGATAACACAATGTCTGAGGAATCTATTGTCTCAAGGATCACTTCGTTTAGAGGCCAAATAACAAAGATTGGTCGGATAACAATTTCCATCTAGAAATTGTAAGTCTTAGGGAATGGGTTAAAATTATATTCCTTTGGATCATTTGTAGCTCTATGTCTCTAGTTTGTTTAGACACAAGATTCATCTCATTTGGAGGTCGGATAACAAAGTTATGGCCGAATGAAATCTAACAAGGTTCTGTCATCAATCATATTGAACCTATTTCGGGACAAAAGGCATAAACTTCCCCAGGAATATCATATCAAGGTCATTCTTAGAGGGTTTAAAAGAGAACTTCAATATATACAACTTTCATGAAGACATTGAAGTGAGATTTTGTCATTTAAAGGGTTAGAATTGAACTAGACGATAGGATCAGATGAACCCAGATGAAGAGTTAGATGAATTGGAAAAATGGTCATAACTTTCTCTAGACAACTTGGATTGAGGTGTTGTTTATATGGTTTAAAATAGAACTTCAAGATCTACAACTTTTATGAAGACTATGAAGACAAATTCAATCGTCTACAAGGTCAAAAATGCGACCAGATGATAGGTTAGATGAATAGTGTACTAGACGATATGACGTCATCACCAGACAATACGTTCTCACCAGACGATGCATCTTTACCAAACGATACATCCTCACCAGATGAGGAGTCCTCACCAAACAAAACGTCCACAATAGAAGAAGCATCCTTATTAGAAGATACGTTCTCACCAGATGAAGTGTCCTTATCAGACGAAACGTCCTCACCAGACGATACGTCCTCACTAGACAATACGATGTCATCAGATGATATGATGTCGTCAGACGATACAAACTATACTCCTGAGTATCTTCCCTTATAAGGATTATAACTTTCAAATCCAATGTTCAAAAATTTTACACTATATACCGTTGGAAAGATAGAGAGATAATATACAACTTTCTAGTAAATAACTTTGTCTAACTCAGCCTAGATTAATCCACATTTTACCCTAAAGTCAGAACACAAATTTTTCCCCTTTGGAAGACTTGAAATGTTTTGAACATAACCATTCAGCTATCAAAATGATTTCATTAAACTCTCAAATCCTAACTCATTTGTCTCATCACCTTCAACTACATTCGATCAGTCATAGTTCCTAACTTCCTTTTTATAGTATCTTGCTTATACGTACACACACACACACACACACACACATATATATATATATATATCAATGATTTATGCTCCAAAATCATTAACTTAAGATGATAACTTCTTCATATATATCTAATTTTAACTCACATCATCCATACAACATTCACATGTCATTAACATCAAAAGAATAAAGTTTTACAAATCTTTAATGGCATTCTAAGCCACATTATATCATCATCTCAAAATCTCAATTTACAAAGGTCCTTGAACAAACAAACATCCTGCTTTCCCAAAATCAATTCAAACTCAAAAACAAGCAAATTTGGAAAAATGCCCTTAGGCTTTTGATCACTTGGTCTCTTAGCTATCACCTAAGATGGGATAAAAGGGGGGTGAGCTTAACAACTCGTGGGTAACAATATTATAACAAAAAATAAGCAAAATCATTGAAATATTCATTTTTCTTATAAAAGTCATGGTGAATTTATAAAATGCTTTGTTCTCAAATTCTCAGTCAATTTCACGATCTTTTTACTCAAAACTTATAGTTAAAAATGTCCTCACCTGAACATAGCAAAGTACATTTAACCACCACTGTAGAACACTCAAGTTATGCAACAAACTTGAAAATTCAATAATGCAATGAACAAACAAATGGCTCGAGAGTTCCGTGGAAAGAAATGGAGAAACTGAAGTTTACACCATGAACAAAACTAGTCCAATTTCTCAGGATCTCGTGGTCTCAAGCGGGCAACCTGGAGAAGGCTATGGGTCAACTTGCACGTGACTAATGAAACAAGTCCCTCTCTTGCCTAAACAAAAGTACATATTCATGCTCAAATTATTTGCTCATGTGTTCATACTTTCATGCTTTCACATCTTTTCATTCATACAAAATGCCATGACATGTTTCAAGGTATAACATGAATATTTCAAAACCATTTTCCATTTTATAATCAAAATTCATGCACCATCGTGTGGCAATTTCTTAGATCACTCAAAACATTAAAAACAACACTTATGAAGTAATTTAAATCATTTTACTTTCTTGATTTGTAAAAACGTAAATGGCTCATAACTATATTATAAACATGTAACCCACCTTGATTTCCTTGCTTAAAGACTTGCTCGAAATGCCTTTTCTCTTGTTCCTCTTGCCTCTTTGATCCCCTTTATACAATTACAAAAATCCCACTCAAATGAAAACCCTACTGAGTGGGATTTTTGTAATTGTATAAAAGGGATCAAAGAGGCAATAGGAACAAGAGAAAAGGAAAATCCCACAAAGCATAATCACTGCTAGAACACTTAAACCCATGGATTTTCTAAACTCCATAAACTAAAATCCTTCCAAAAATTCCAAAAGATTTGGGTGATCTAACCTTGGTTCTGCACAAAATGAAGGGATCTTTGGATCAAATTAAAGCTCTTCTTTTCCCCTACCTTTTTCTCTTCTTAAAACACTTTAAAATCTCTCTCAAAAGCTAAGAAATGAAGAAACCCTAGCTCAACTCTCCTCTTTTCTCTCAACCACTAAAATCTCTCTTCTTTCTCTCTTTGATTTGTTATTTCTCTTCCTCTCTCCCAATTCACTTTTTTTCTTCTTCTTCTTAAACAAGACCACATTTTGGTCTTGTCCTTCCAAAAATACCCCTCCTTTTCTTTGGTCTTCCCATTTTTTTCCCCTTCTTTTATTTACCTCATAACTCCTTTAATCTTCTTAAACACCATATTAACTCTAACTTAATTCAAATCTTTCCATCTAATTTCAAATCTCTATTTATTCCCATCAAATTAATGACCCATCAATTTAATGAATCAAATTTAAAAATAATGAAAAAAATAAATCAATAATAATTGAAAAAAATTCAGGGTCCAACAATTCTCCTCCATAAAAGAATTTTGTCCGCGAAATTCTTACCTAACTGATCTAGGGGCAGGGGTATGCTTCCTCTTATGCTTCTCCGTTTTCCATTTAACTTCATCACTCCAATAATTTTATTTCTATAGTTAACGGATTCAATCCATTCTTCCATGACTTATTTATACATCACACTATCTTATTTGTTCCCTCAATATATTTCGGATTACTCACAATTTTCCACTTCCTGTGTGGATAACACCAACATCATATCATGTCAATATTTCTTAACATACTCACATATATCACATTACGAATCTAAGACATCTTTCTTCAATAGCACTTATCATAACTATTTCATATAGACCTATTCATTTCAGGCTTACCTAATCGTTTTTCCTAACTTGAGGACACCTTGGCATGGTGATACCCTAAAAGATAAATTTAACTTTCACTTAATAATTCACATCAGTATAGTGTTAGTACACTTAACTCTTATGTCTATCTTATTGTATTCCATGCCTTTGGCGTTGATCCACCTAATTCATTCATCTTTGTTAAATCATTTAATTTCTAATATTGATCAATTTCACCTATTCGTAACATCTCTAATTTTGGCCTTCAATAATTTTTAAGCTTTAATCATCACAATACAAAAGTGAATGACTCTTTCTGTCATCTAACTCCTCATATAATATTATAATGAAATCACTATAACAATGATTGTGATGATTAAGGTCAAGTAGGACTATACATGGATCTCATGTTCTTATGAATTTCAAACTATAAGCCGTAAGCATATCTTTAACAGTTAGGACCGTCGGCAAAACCAAACATCCAGTTACTTGATTCGACATTCTTAGTCGCTAAATGATGTCCCGGTGTATTCCTACTTGGATGTATAACTTATCTTACCATGTGTACTTTTCTAACAATCTCTTTGCTCAGTCATCTTTATCGATACATATACTTCTTATTTCAATCACAATGTATCATTCTTCCTATTTGATCCCAAAAATTCAGCTCTATTTTCAATCTCTCAATAAGATTTATGATTTCTGGATCCTCAATTTGGGCTTGGTTAATCTTTTTATGTGAAACTGATCTTCAATTCCATAGCGATTTGTACTTTGATTTGCCAAAAATTCAACTCCACATTCTATGCTCCATTTTTGCACTAGATCTGATAACCTCAATATTGAATTCGTGCTTCACTACT
>JANSVA010048754.1:0-13121 GCA_025504915.1 Erythroxylum reticulatum | reverse complement strand
TTACAAAGAAAGCTGAAGTTAGTAGAGGAATAGTATTCACTATTACAACAATTGTTGGCCATGAAATGTTTCAAGATATGAAGAATAACGGCATTAAATAATTGCACTCTTTGGGAGGCAACCCTAAATATGATAGTTTCTAATAATTTTGTTTTAATTATAAACAATTTCTTATAATACTAACTTTCATAAGACGTGATAATAACTTATATAATTTAATTGTCAGGACCAAAGACCAAAAATTTCAGAATACTAAATTTGATAAGGCAAAATCACTCGTGCAATTTAACTTTCCAAAATGAAACTCTTAAAATTTTATAATAATGATATTCGTATGGCGTGATGTATCGGTAGTCTTTTTAGTTTTAAAAGATTTTTTAATTTTTAATTAAAAATAATCATAAAAAGATATTTTTAAAATGCAATTAAATAATTTTTTTTTATTATTATTAAATAAGAAACAAAAACAACAAAAAATTTAACGTGTTATGTTTCTTTGTCAGCTGATAATTAAAGTCCAACATGTCACACCTATATCACCTGTTGCAACGTGTAACGACTCAAACCCCAACGACACACCTTACACCGGTTCCGGTCCCACCAACATCCACAGCAACAGTCACACCAAACGCGCAACCAGCAACCCACTAAGAAGGTCCTCACCTAATCAGCTGGTAGCGTTACACAAGACAGACAGGCATTCAAGTCCCACACCTAGCACCAGTACAAATCCTCGCAGTCCACAGTACCAAGCACTAACGTTCAAAACCTTTAACTCTCTCGTAGTATTGTATTAATGTCTTATTTATTTTTACTTACTTTTTATTAATTACTTTTAGTTGCTTTAATTTTAATTTTAATTTTATTTATTACTAAGTTCTAATCATTATTTAGATTAGTTTTCTGTTTATAATTGTTATCATTATGGGACATTCCAAATATACTACTAGGATAGCAGTGAAAGGAAAGTCTATAGATAATCCAACTATACAAGATCAATTCACCACGGAACTTACCACAAGTACCCATTGGAAGCATGTTCTAATAGCAAAAGGATGAGATAGATTGAAAAACTAAAGGGACAGTTTACTAATGTGTCATATGATACCTCCATGTCCATCAATACCATAATATATCTCATTTTTTATGCTTACAACTTATGGGAGTCTTCTATTTTATTTTAATTTTGTTGATTATTTTTGTGACATATGAGCATCTTATGCATACATTGGAAAAATGTATGATCTAGATGTAGGGGAGCAAGACAATATATATTATGATGTAAGATAATATATATTATAATGAACTTTGTAATTTGTGTTTGAACTTATGAATGCTACATTTCATATATTCATTATTCCTTATGATAGACTCATAATTTTCTGATTATGGTTTAGAAATGATCCCTAAGTTAGGATACATTTTTTCTTTTGCATTTTATACATAATAGACACAAGCATGATTATTATTATTTTCATTATATTACTTTAAGTATCTCGTTGGTTTTGTTGAATGAAAGTATGTAAGAATTGATGTGTTTTGACACCAATGTGATAAGAGCATTTATCATATGTGTGCTCATAAATTTCTTTTTGTTGTGTGTTATAAAACACAACTTGTTTATGCTAGAACTTGCTTTTGAATGCATGTTAAGGCCACATTTTTGATGAATTTGTGGATAAAGATGATAAGAGTATTTAGGACAACCATTTTTGACCTAAATAAGCCCACATTACTTTTTATCCCTAGAAAACTAATCTGAGCCTTACTCTTTCTTTTCTTACATAATAACCTTGTTACAAGTCATGTTTATAATTCTTTTTGTTGATATCTTTAATAATTTTGAACCCCTAAATTGAAGGAGTTGTATTAACCTTATTTGAATAGGATTTTGACCATTTCTACGAAAAGTAAATTAGTTTATTCAAGTTGCATTGTTTTGATTTTTCATTTTTTTTATTTACAAAATAGGGGAGACATATATAAAAAAGAAATTTCCTCTGCAATGTTCTTGTTAGAAAAAGAAAAAAGAAAGAGTTGAGTGAAAAGGATGCTATTTAAATCAACTAAGTTTTGGATTAATTTTAGTTAAAACTTGTGTGGATAAGTTTGTATGATTTCCTTGAATTTATTTAACATCAAAAACTTTTTTGTTGTAATTACCTAAGACACATTATAAACTTGATTATCAAGTCCCTTTTACTTATTCAATAGGTTTATCTTTGTTAAGTGGTGGAGATACGATTTATAAGCAAGCTTAAAAAAATAATTCGCTACGCTTTGATTTGAGAGCTTAATGACCCTAAACACTTTGATTTTATAGAGAGAAATCTATGAGAGCGTGTTAACTCTTGTTTCCCTTAATTTTAATAGAATTGGTGAGATGCTATGTTTTAATTCTACAAATATGTTCTACAAGTGCTTGTTCTCTAAATTGTTATTATACCATAAACCATTAATGTGTATTAGCATTGGGATATTTCTAAATAATATAAAAGAAGATGAGAGGTTGTTATGAGGATGATTGATGTATTCAATAGATATATGCTTAAAGACAAACATGAGGTTGGTGTAGGGGAATTTGATAAGATGTTACATAGTTAAGTTATATTTTGGTGCTTAAATATAAAATTTAATGGTTATTTTGTTTTAGTAGATGAAAAGTGGAGATTGGATTGAATTGAAGTAACATTGGTCAAAATCACAAAATTTGGAAAAAAAAAGTGGACATATTACTACAATGGATAAGGCGAGATCACACCTAATACAAGATTCACTTCATAAGTTGGAACTCAATTGGTAAACTTATTTCCATCCCTGTTATGTAGGGATTTTGATTTGCTTTAGATAAAAATCTTTGCAAGATAGGAGGAGACTAGGTTTTGAGTAGGACAAGATGACAAAAGCACAACTACTACCTTCTCCAACGTTTGCTTTTCGTTTCTTTATAGTTTTCTCTTAATCTGTCATCGTTTCTTCTATTTTTTTATATTGGAACTAAATCCATATGTGGCTAGATTTAAATATTGTGATTCAAGGGGATTCAAAACTCTAGTTGTAACCTTGTGAGGTTTTTTTCTAAACTTAGATTTGTGTTTTAATTTAAGTATTTCTTATTTTGTGTTCTTATATTCTATCAATAATTAATAATGAGCAATATGAAATACTAATTTAATATTGATTATTTTATAGCTGTCTCTGAATTCAATGATCTGTAATTGTTATGAAGGATTGATACAACTAGAAAATATATTATTTATAAATGTGCATATTTAACTAATGAAAAACAAAAAAACTAAGTTTAATAGTTGTAACTATCTCAATTATTTAATTTATGGTCTAGTCTTTTTCCTAAGCTTATTAATATCATTTAATTGATTTGTAGTATTATCATACCCAGTCAATTGATAGTAAGTTTTGGTTTGAGTGCTAGGTTTGAATTAATTACTTTAGGAAAATTTGGGACTTATTACGGTTATCTTAATATGTTTCAAACTAACTGCTTGAATTGTAAATTTATTCTTTTTAGACCAATGATCAATGTTACAATTAGATAATATCTTTTCCTTGAATCGGAGTTAAATACTCTTGAATTTCTCACTTTTTATGTTCAAATGATTTATTTAGATTCCTTGTTAATTTTATTAAATTAGTTAATTAATCATAAACCCCAACTTTTTTTTTTGTTAATTGAAATTAAGAAACTAGTTTTTAGTTCTTGACCTAGGTTTATAAATACTATAAGAGGTTAGAGAATTAAAATTCATTTTGAGGGTTTTGACAACCTGATCAATTATCTCAAAAATTTCCTTGCAATCCCTATAAGAAAGTCTAGCAATAGTTATGGGAACTCTTAAGTAGGTAAAGGGAGGTACTTGAAACTTGAATCTAGTTTAGGAAGTAAGCTATTTAGTAAAGTTCTAAGCATCTTTGGATAATATAATGAAAATTTTATCAATGTTCACTTTTATAGCTAATTACTTACTAAATTTGTGAATGCTAGGCTAAAAAGCTTTAACTTCTCATTTTTTGATATCATTTTAAAGTTGGATTATACTCGATATTGAAGGCTATGATTTAAATAATGTCTCCATATAAATTACAAAAGTGGTGTGGGGACAAAGGATCAGTTTTTCTTATCCCTCTTTTACCTTGAAATCATTGTGTTTGTTTTCTTCTTACCATTACACTAAAAGAAGTAGTGGTTACACATTATTTTATCCAATTCAAGTTATAGAATTCTAAAGGCTTCTGCAGACTGAAAAGGGAATTCCTAATTTACTAAGTCTAAAGACTTTATAAAGTCACTATTTAGTATATATAGTTTCCATATCCCCTTCCTTTGATATCCCTATAATAGCTCTTGCACGAGGAGGACATTATCCCTTATGGTCCTACTCCTTTTGTATACACCTTGCATCTTTCTTGTGAAAGAGTCAATTACCTATTTTAGTTCTTATACCAAGATGGTTGATATTGTTTATATAAAGTATTGTAACATGAAATTGGTTTAAAGTCCCTCAATATGCTTGGTTTACGAACCTTAGGGACCAAGCATATATGAGTCTGATTGATGTCATTTAGTATGATCCAATGTTGAAAAACTCCAAGATTACCTTATAGACATAATTGGATAATTTCTAAGTTTTTATATATAAATAATCATTAAAGCCATCCAAAATAAGTGCTTTATGTCGATTTATATTACTTAATGGTTTGTATATTTCTTCAATTACAATTCCCTTTTTGGTTATTGGAGCAGGTGTAATAACTCCCTTTATAGTTAAGATCCTCAACTTCTAATACCCTTAAACATGCTTTGAGATCTGAACAAGGTGACTTGATTCCTAGTCCTCCTTTAGTTTTAATGTTAAATAAAGTGTAATTAAAGTAACCTATTAGCAACCAAGGATCTTTGATACTTGATGACATATTACAAAAATCTTACTAAAGTGACCTTCTTTGGAAAGCTAGGTTATCAACATATATGAATCTTATGAAAAGTTTCTTACCTAAAAGTCTCAAAGTAGTTGAAATATGTATGGCTTAAGAATTAGAGTTATAGTTCTCTATCATAATATATTTAGGGTTGTGGCCTACAATGATCTTTGATTATAGTGAGAGACATGATTAGTAATGATTCTCCAATTTTTCTAAATGATGCAATACTTCTTATATTTTTCCTCTTTGATTTTAGTCTCCAAAAGGACATATTTGAATGGTTCTATTACTTTAAGGTAAATTTACAACTTGTTTCTTATTAGGGTTATTAAGACATCTAACTTTCTAGTTCATGATAAACATGGATCATTTATGAAAGGATTTCCCCCTTTTTGCTTTTTCCCTGAATGATCATCTTAATACAAAAGTGTAAGCATCATTAAAACTCATTATTTTTTTAGTAATAGGGCTAGCACCATCACTATAACTTGATGGTTTCATATCAGAACTTGATTGGCTCTACTCAATTTTATCACTTTTTTGAAGGTTAGCAATAATATTAATTATTAAATATATGTTGGGCTTTATGGGATTGGGATTCATTAGTTTCAAGGTTTGAATTTGCAAGTTTGATTAAGGATGATTCTCCTCCATGTTTGGTTCCCCAATATAATTCCTTTCCCTTCCTTTTAGCTAGAAGTGATACCTTCTTTCAAACTTCCTTCTAGTTGGTCTTTATTTAGTTGCTTTCTTTATTTAAAGCTTTCATAAATATATAGCGAAAATTTTTCTTTCTTTAAAGTTTCCAAAAGGGTCCAAACTTTTTAGTTTGAGAGTTTCTATAAGCTCTTTGTCCATTTTTATTGGGTTTTGATTATGCATCACATATCAGAAAATAAGTAGCAGAAAATAAAATGAAACCCAAAAAATACAGAATCAATCATGTGCCATTAGATGTAGTAGAAAAAACATAAACTTAAGATGTGTATCTTACAAACTCCTTTGTTCTTTGTTGTCTTCACCTTGTCAAGTTATCGTAAACCATAACAAACAGAGGAGGACATCTCTAATGATATCCATACAAATGGTAAAGCCTGAAACCTCTTAAGAAGAATGGTTAGAACATACACAAAGTGCTAGCTTTGATGTATGTTCTTGAGATAATAGTTTTGAGAATAAATGTGTGTAAGATGAACTCTTCACATTTCTCAATAGTTTTCTTACAATACTATGCACAAAAATGAGTGAGTTCCTGCCAATGTTTGGCCTCCTTTAACCCCCGTCATGAATGGAGGAATAATGGGAATTAAGTGTCCATGAATGCCACTTAATTTGGCTTGAAATGATTGCTAGAAATTTGGAAATTTTCCAAGCTAGTAACCATGCAACACTTGCTTTCTTTCATTCCTTTGTAACGTTTCTTATCATGATTATATCACACTAGAATATCTTAGATCACTATCCAAATCCATTTTACTCATTCTTCACATCTCCAATGCATGTGACCCATTAGGTTCGCAGTTATGCTGGTCACTTGAATTAACACTTAATTCAAGCAAGTCATGAGCAGTATCTAACAACATATCATGACCTCCGATTGACCGAAAAGTCCATAATTTGACTATGAACCCTTCTAGAGATAATATTCCTATGCAATTCTTCATTTCACTATCTACCCCACTTGCTTTATAGCATGGTTAAAATTTCAATTCCCACTATACTAACTACATCACATCTAGCCTAAGTGATGTTAGTTCTTATCCCCAAGGCTCATTACTTAATTGGATATGTCACTGAAGACTATCTTTATGATATTTCCACTCTATCCAGTCATTCCCGAGTAATGACCCTAATAAAAGGTCGTGGTATTATCTCCTTTTATCAAGAGTGATGAATCTTTTATTGGCTAGTCAATTACTTTCGAATACCTCAACTTGCACCCAATCACAATGAGAAATGGAGTCAAAGTACAGGATTAGTATCCGAGATATCCTTGAGCACCTCAAGTCTAAGGATATTTACACCATTGCTATAGTAAGTCTATTATTGACACTAGAATATATTATCCATATGATTGTCTCATAGCAAGTTATCCAATGTACTTACTGCTCTTAGTAAGCATCCACATGTTAACTCTAAACAACTCATGCTTACAACTTAAGAGATCCACTGCTTGATCAAATCAAGGCATATAACAATTTCAACCTATTTGTAAATATTTCATAACCAATCTAAATTATAGTTATTGTATTCTCATCTATAAACAATGGTTTACCTATAGAGCTAGCTAAGAAACTTACCCCTATAGTGCTCTAATATTCTAGAGGCATACTATAGAATTGTGCCCAAATAAGAAAAAATTTAAGCTTTGTTTGATCAAGTTCCATATCTGGCTTATGACTTTGGAGAATTAAGGTTTTCCATTACACTAGGGCAAGTTTCAATCACCTTGCTAGTTAGAGATTATGAGTTAAAATTGATCAAGAAGAAATATAGTTTAATTTTCACGAAACATTAGGAAATTAAAAGCACAATCTCATAACACGTCTAGTGAAAAATAAATAAAAATTTTTCATGATTTTTTAAAAGTTAATATGTTTTTAATTCAAAGAATATGATTGTTTGATATTTTGATTTCCATCATTTGTACTTACAACTTTTATTATTACAGATTGAGTTAGAACTTGATATCAGATGATCAGAAGGCGTAGCATTAATTAACTATACTGATAACAATTAAAATAAAAAGCATATTACTTAAATTTGTTGTCATCATTTCAAATTGTTTGGTTTATTAATTATAACATTTGAAAGGAATATCAAATTAAGGTGATTCAAGATGTTATGAAAAGTTGTAAGACTTTTCTATAGTTCATAATGGTCTTCTTAGTCTATTTCATTGTCTAACAAATTTGCTTTATTGTTAAACTAATATATGGTAGAAAAGATGGCATTGGTAAGCCAATGTATCATACTAGTAAACTAATATGTTAAAAAATATTTTTAAATATTTTTGCATATTTTAGTTAGTTTTCACATATGATTAATAAAAGAAAATGAGAGGAAATATAAGGGACATGAGAGAAGAGGATCATGTTTAAATGATTAGGTAAATAGGGAAACATTGCATCTCAATTAATATTGGAATAAATATGACACAAAATATTATTATGGGTAAATTGGAAGAGTTATAATGTAATTATTAATTTATAACTCAGAAATTATAAGATTAGAATCCTCACAAGCTTTACTTTAGAATGCTTAATTTTTTTCTTAATGCATGAAACAAGAAGATGAATAGGCATTTATAGGTGAATCACGCTAATTATAGTCTCAAATTTCAATGTTATAATTACTACACATTCTAATATTTACTTATGTAGCATGATTTTTATTTTTATCTAAATATTTTATTTAGAATCTTTAAATGCAAATAGTATCTAGATATTTTGAGCGATTTCTAGATTTCCCTAATAGATACGATAGGAAAAAATATATATTTTAGTGCATGTAATGAATATTAACAAGAAATTAAGTTTAGTTTTCACATTAAATGAGGCTTTTTGATACTTTTCATACAATTAATAGGTAATATATCATTTAGGATATTACGGGATGATTTTTTATTATTTATATAAATTTTATCTTTTATCTATATTAATTGTTTACATATTTCAATAGTTAAATTTTTGAAAGAATTGCATAAAACCTAAATGGGTTCTATTCATATTAAACGCAAGTGTCTATGTGATAAGTGATATACAGTTATAATTTTATGTATAAATGTGATATTAGGTGTTATGGAGACATGATTATAGTTTCAAGTGATGCTTCTAACTTCTTTTCATAAAGTTGTGCCACAAGTATGTGATGGGCATGTAGTTATAACCAATTTATGTTATTTGATGCAAAGTAAGACCTTGTAAGTATTATTATGGTTTTTGCACCGTAATAACCAAAATAATATATTTTGTATTAGGCTATTATACTTGTCAATACCAACCCTTTTGAACAATGTTGGTTGGTATCAATTAGTAATAAAAATATTGTTCAATATTATTCTAGAAATATAAAATTACAAAATTTGAGGAACTTAATTAAAAAGTTTCAAATTTTCCTAAATACTAACCCTAACCCATCGTCTCTTACTACTCTCCTTACTCCTCACTTGGTCCTTACTATTTCAAAGTCTTATGCTTTTACTTCCTCTCCATCACTAGATTAGACCACTACTTAGATCTTTATTGTCTCCTCCTCCCTTCCATGCTCTCCATTCGCTACTTCCTCTCCATTCGCTACTTAACCCTTGCATCTCCACTATATCACCACTCGGTAAGTCTACTAGTACACTATTTACTGCTAATAGGTCTTCACTCCTCTCTTCAATCTTCATCATTACCATCAGCTGCCTAATGACTCAGTCTTCAACTCTATCTTAATATTTTAGCTTTTAGGTTTTGTGTGGACTTATGGCTTGGCAAGCTTTTAATTTTCATGTTTAAAATTTAAAGTGATACTCCTAGAGCAACAAAAACTGTTATTTGGTACTTTGGTTGAGTACTTGAGTGTTAACTATTGATAGTTTGATGATTTTTATAATTATGGAATAAATTTCTAGTTGAGATATAAGATAATTTTATCATTCTAAAATAAATTGTTGGTTGAGTATTGATCAACTGAGATTATTATGGAAAAAATTATAATACTTAGATATTTTGCTTCTATATAGATTGTAGAGGAGTCACTCATTCAAGTTTCAAGTTTTTTCCTTTAGTATTTTAATTTATAATTGTGAGTTTATATTGATTTTTTAATTTGACAATAAAATCATTCTTTTAATTACTATGCATTGCCGAAGAAAAATTTAAGATATAAGAAATTGATATATGCTTTCAATGTAATTATAGATATTTTTAGATTTGTTTTACAAATATTCATTTGATTTTTTATCATGTACATATTCAAATTGTTTTCCCTATATTGGCAAATAATTTATCTAAATGTGTTATAAACATAAGTCTTAATATATTACAAATATGTAATAACATTTCCAATATATTAGTTTTATGAATTTTATTTTTTAAGTATTTGCAGATGGTCAATCTTATGACTAAGTAATGACATTGTGTATGGATATCTTAAACTCATTATTGATAGTTGTGAGTATATTTTTTTCTAAGTATTTGGTATGTGTTTCTTGTATGATAGGTTAGTATTATTGTGTTTTAGGACTTGTTTTGTGTGTTTTTGTTTAGTTTGATCTTCATGGTTGTTCTTTTGTGTTTGATATTGGTTTAGGGTAGGAATTGATTATCTTGGTGTAGGAATAGAGGATGGATACCTTCGTGATTGAGTTAGGGACTAAAAGAAGGGAAGAGAAGTGGAGTTGTTGAAAAACAAGAACCCACGACTATAGAAAAGGGCATGTTTTCTATCATCATGGGAAATCTATGGAGAAAGTTTCTGTCAAGATAACCAACAATCATAGGAAGCACAAGTATAAGTCCTATCATAATAACCCACAATCATGGGAAGCACTGTTAAGTCAAGAGGACCTCACGATTATTAATTTTGGTGACAATCAAATAATAATAATATTAGAAATAAATGAACTATTTTGATAAGTGTGCAAAAAAACATAGAAGAAACGGAAAACATAGAAGTGAAAACACAGAAGAAGTGAAAACATAGAAGAAAGTGGAAAGCATAGAAGAAGTGAAAAACACAGAAGAAGTGAAAAACATAGAAGAAGTGCAAAACACAGAAGAAGCGGAAAACACAGAAGAAGCGAAAAACATAGAAGAAGTGAAAACACAGAAGAAGTGGAGAACATAGAAGAAGTGCAAAACACAGCAGAAGTGAAAAACACAGAAGAAGAGGAAAACACAGACGATGCAAAGATGAAGATATTCTAGTATGTCTGATAGTTAGTCAGTTGGAGTTAGTTATAGAACTCAACTGAATAACGGGTTCTACAAGAAGCAAGAAGTAGTTATCAAGAATCAAGAAGCAGTTGAAGACTTAGGCTATAAATTCTAGTCGTAGTCGAAGACTGAAAAAAATTCTTTTGAGCTTTCAAGTGTTTACTTACAAAGAAAAATTATGTATTCAAAAGTGCGATACAAGAGAGCAAACTCTACTGTAATAAAAAGCTCAGAATATCTTTCTAGTGAGAGAAAGAAAAGGCTAAGAGCCTGGAGAGGCTAAGATAGCAGAAAGAATACTTTGTGTAAGAGACTTGAAGAGGCTCTGGAAGGGAAGAAAGAATACTTGTAAAATTGTTGAAGTATAGTGAAATCTCAGATAAACTCTGAGGACTGGATGTAACCCATAGTTTGGGGTGAACCAGTATAAAAATCGCGACGTTTATCTTCTAACCTTTCACTAGACTAGTATATAGAAGTTACTTGCGATTTAACTATGTAGATATTTTTGTATAACTTTTTTGGTATTCTTTTAACAGTTGGAAAAGTTCTTAACAAGATATATTAATGTTTTTGTATTCACGAAAAAAATACACAATTCAACCCCCTTCTTGTGTATCTCTTATATTGTACGTGAATTCTATATTAATGTGTGATTTACTTTAATTGGTATTAGAGCTCGGTTTCCAAGAACCGCCTTTACATAGTGAGGAGAAAGATCCATGGTTGAATCACATGTTTTTATAGCTGAAGGTGCCTCCGTCACAAGACCTCCTGCATTCAATAGTGAGGATTATCATTATTGGAAGGACAGGATGCGACTCTTCATAGAATCCACACATATTGATCTTTAAGATATCATCGAGAATGGACCATACATACCAATAGATGATGAAGGAAATACCATTCCTCATAATAGATGGTCAGCTGATCACAAAGTTAGATTTCAACTAAATTCAAAGGCCAAGTTTTTTTTTTAGTTGTGCTTTAAGTAGAAGTGAATATGATGTTCATGAATGCGAAACTGCGAAGGAGATGTGGGACACTCTATCCATCGCATATGAAGGCACAAACCAGGTGAAAGAGTCCAAGATTAGTATTCTTGTACACCAGTATGAGCTGTTTAAAATGAAAGAAGATGAGTCTATTGATAAGATGTTTGGACGATTTCAAACTATCGTCAATAGGCTTAAAGCTTTTGGGAGAATCTACGATAATCAAGACCATGTTAGGAAGATTCTTAGAAGTCTGTTGAAAAGATGGAGACCCAAAGTCACTACAGTACAAGCAGCCAAGGACTTGAGCAAATTAAAGCTAGACGAATTGCTTGATTCTTTGAAGATACATGAAGTAGAGCTTGATGCTGAAGATAAACCTAAAAGAGAAAAATCTATAGCATTAAAGGCTAGTCAGAAAAATCACAAGACTTAGAGAAATAGAAGTTCATCGTCAAAAGAATTAAAGATTGAAGAAGTCAAGAATGATGATACCAGTGAATCTGATCACGATTCAAGTGAAGATGATGACGAATTATCTTTCATTTCAAGAAAGATCAAAAGGATGTGGAAAAAGAATGCAAAAAGAAGTAAAAAAAAATTCTTTTAAGAATAATAGCAAAGAAGAAGTCAAGAACAAGAAGACCTCTATCATTTACTACGAGTGTAACAAACTACGACACTATATGTCTAAATGTCTGTTGCTTAGAAGAAAACAGAAGAAGAATGAAGACAATAAAAAGATTATGATGGCAACTTGGGAAGATTTGGATTCATCCGAATCTAATTCTGATTCAGAAGCATCAGTACAAGCAAATATATGCTTGGTAGCCCAAAGAAAAGGTGACGTGGAGGTAACTTATAACTTTAATGAACTTCAAGATGCATATTTAGAATTGTTAGAAGATTCACATGTTTTACTAAAGAAGTATAGATCCTTAAAAACAAAGTTTGTCGAAAACTTGAAGAACATGGAAGTGTTAGAAAAAAAACATCTGTCTTAAGAAACAAGTAGACGATATGAAGAAAAAAGTATCTATTGATAGATCTGAAGAAATTAGTCAATTGAAATAAAGGATTAATTCTCTCTCAGCAGACTTATCAACCTTTATTGAAAGTAAGAAGAAAATGAATGACATAATTGGAAATTATAGACACCCTAATGATACGAGTGGTTTAGGGTCTACTAAAAGCAATACTCATTACAAAAAGAATTTTGTTCCTTATAGAAAGAAATTTCACCAGTCTTCTTTTTATCATT
>JANSVA010048745.1:0-13121 GCA_025504915.1 Erythroxylum reticulatum | reverse complement strand
GAAGATAGATTGACAAAGCAAAGGCTTTGGATACAAGAAGAAGGAGAGGATAATGCAACAAGGAATTAAAGTTGTAGCAAAGGAGTCGGTAATATTCTTCATCTTGTTTATATCTATTATTATCCTTATACCATATCATGTATAGATTGGCATGATGATTTAGATATATTGCTTCCGCTGAAAATAAGATTTCTAAAAAGTTTTGAAATCTACCAGTTCTCCAAATATGGCATGCTTTCTTTTTTCGATCCAACAAAAATACCATCTATGATCATAATCACTAACTGATATAATTTTGCTTGGATCACTTTAACCATCAATATCATGTCGGAGGCATTGTTAACTCCAACAGATATAACTTAAGACTCTTTAAGCCCATGATTTGTTTTCGTGATTCTTTAAGTAACTAATTCCTCAGTGAAGTAGTATTATCACATGTTATTCTCAATTTCCTAGTTAACTCCCTTTCTCAAATGATGTTCTCAGTTCATCCAATTTCCTGTGATTTCACATTGACTTACTCTAATGTCCGCTCATTGATACTAGTTTCTCCACACGCTTCAATTTATTTGATATCTCAATTTCCTATGTTGGTAACCCATTCACCAAATCTGACTTATATCTTTTATACTTAATGTCACCTCAAATTCAAGAATCCACCACTTATTTGGATACTTTACATTAACAAAATGCATACACTCTCAGTAGCATTTTCTAACTCTTATGCTTGAGTCTTCGTTAGAGATATGACTCTAATATTCACTTTTGACTCATTAACTACTCATTTCTAATTTGTTCCTTCATTACTCATTCTGAAATTGAATCATTTGGTTTACTGAACCTATCTCAATGAAATTCTTCTTTGGAAGAAGACTTCTTGATACTATCCTTAATACTACTCATGAAATCCTTATCAATCAACTATATTCCATGATTACTTATAAGTCATTCTTAGTACCTCAAGAAGATCAATTTCAATTTTTCATAATATCTCAATAAGATCAATATATGCCATAACTTATATGATTAGAACATCTTTTATAATAAGGCTCAGTAAGGCATTAAACAAATTCATTTACTCTAATACCTTGGTATAAACCATCAAAATCATTACATCTTATCTAAAGATGTATTTATATCAATTCTCCAATTAATAATATTCGATAATACTGCTTGAATTCCAATTGATTCTAGACAACATTTTTATCCTTGGTCCTGCCCATGATTGGGGCATCCACATATGATCGTGACAAAAACCTATTTTTTGTCAGGCCACTTTGCGCCCTGCACTTTCCTCCTCTCATTATGAATCATACTAACACCAATTTTCACTCCAATTTGCCAAAATTTACCTCTTTCGAGGCTACCTCATTTCGTAATGAGTCAACAACCATATCGAGTACATCATTTCTTCTCATTTGATTAATCATCTTTTTCTTTATCTCATTCCTACCTAAAATCCTCTCTTATATGCATATCTAACTTTCTCCTTACTACACATCATTCATTTCTTATTAAGTCATTTATGACTATTTCATTCCCTTTTTACTCTTTCCTCATTTCCTATTGTCATTTATTCATCTTACATATATATATTCGCAATCCATTTAGAGTTATAGATGCATATTCATCCTGAAGTTTTGATGTC
Organism: Erythroxylum reticulatum; assembly: GCA_025504915.1. Taxonomy (NCBI): domain Eukaryota; kingdom Viridiplantae; phylum Streptophyta; class Magnoliopsida; order Malpighiales; family Erythroxylaceae; genus Erythroxylum; species Erythroxylum reticulatum. The sequence continues at coordinate 11,473 of JANSVA010048745.1, read as the reverse complement.
AATATCACAGACATATTATTACGCTAAATCATTACTCTTGTCACATTTATTCGACATTCATTTCAAGTCCAAGTCTAACTTTTCAAAGTTATAGCAAATTTTATTTTCTTTCAACCTGTCTTGTACACTTTAAATCTCATCATTCATATTTATATCCCTTCTTTCCTCAATCAGTCCATGACAATGAATTCACATCTATTTCACATTCGAGGATATATTGCCACTGTACAATATTGACATCATATTTAATAATACATCCACCAATACCAAAATAGTGAACCTTTATCTATCATATCAAACCGTATACTATTTCTCCTTTCTAAATATCCACAAACTTTCTTTTTCTCACATTCTGATAAATTATCATTTTTTCCTAGTGCTTCTCACAGCTCAAACTCTTAAGGAATGCTCATGTATGTGACTCATATTGGGGATTAGTTGCCGCTATCTGCTATGACATGACAAAATGCATGTGACTCGATACATATTTCAAAAATGCCTATATAAGATAGTAATTCTAGGCTATCATACCATATAAATGTAACGCCTCACTCGCATAAGACATGTGCCTGACATCTTGATGTATATCCAAGTCCATGCCTTGCGAGGGCGGCGTGTTAGAACACTCGATCAGTCAAAAGTCGATATAAAATTTTTTTGAAACCATAAACATAATATACGAAAATTGATAATCAATTTGGGTCCACTTTCATTCATAAACATCTTCAATCAACACATTAAAATTAATAGAATTTCAATAGCCAATTGGGGCCCATTACAAATACAAAAAACTATTTTACAAAAATTGCAGAATATAAATTTATATAAGAATAGGATAACACTAATGCAGACACGTGCTGATCCCGACCTCTATCTTTCCCTTGTATGCAGTAATTATACTCTCGTTTGCCTAATAGGGTATTCTTCTGAATCTTGGAAAAACATTTGCAAATTTTGGGTGAGTTTTACGAACTCAATGAGTGACCATCATCGATAGGTCACCCAGTCACATAACACATAATCATATTCACAACGTTTCACACTTTATATTCAATAGATATAATCATTCATATTATTCATATGCAGTGCATATGAGATCCGCTTTCCATTTGTTACTTTGTTGTGACCAAGTGCCTAAACTGTCCCATATAGGGCTCATTGATAACTGTCCCTTATCCGTTTGGGGTATACAAGGCTTATTAAATGTTGAGCCTGAGGCTTTGATTCACTTTTGAGCTCGAAGCTCATTTTCAATCGTTGAGCTTTAAGCTCTAATTGGTGGTTACTCTAGCCACAATAGCCATTATATTTCATGCATTCATGAAATGAAATGCATCAGTCACATTTGTATGATCTACATTTACTCCCATTCACATATCATCGGACTATAGTTCGGCATTCAACATTAGAGTTGAGCATTATTTTTCATTTACATGCAAATGCACATTCAAAACACATTTGTCATCAGACCGGGGTCTAGCATTTAACAATCATATTATGAACACTTATTTCATCTAATTCACATACAAGTAGCACTTCAATAGTCAATCAATGCAAAAGTCAAAACATAATAAATAAGGAAATGAGAATATCTCGGTCTACTCACGGTACACTCTAGTTTAGCATTTGCTTCCAAATTCTGAAAATGTCTGCATATAGATGTTTATCCTACACATCACAGTTATGGAGTACATACGTTGCACATACATTAATAACTTTGCACAATTATAAGCATTCATTTATGTGTACTGTGTATATGGAATATGTACAATGTAGGTTCATGATAATTTTAGGTTTCTCTCCTTTAATTTCATTCCAAAATCATTCCCATATCAAAACTCATCTAAGTATAATTTATACTTAGGTTTATGCCTCACTAAAACCATTAAAATCTCCATTCCTTTCTCATTGACTCACTTTAGAATTTTTTCCAAGTCACACTTTCGAGTCTACTAATCACATTCAATCAGAAAGTGAAACTGATGTAATTTGGTATAATCTCTTCTATAAAAGTGTTCTTCTATTTACTCTATTTCATTTATACTAAAATCACTCAATTTGGTTTAGTAATTTGGAATATATGCCTCAAACATTATCAGGTTGTTCATATTAAAAAATAGTGCACTATGCACAACTTCCATCCAAAACTTTAACATCTTAGGCACTGAATCATAATTGGAATTTGTAAATGATTTGTATCCCTATTTCTATAGTTCACTCCAAATTAAAAATCATCTCATTCGGACTACTATAGATCTAGATATAATTAAAATATTGAAGTATGTTCAGTAAAATAACACCAGTTCATATCATTTCAACAAATTCTCTCACTTTCGTTCAATCAATCTTTGTCAAATCAATTCACACGGGTATAAAAATGTTTTAATAATCCAATGGTTCAAGAATGAAGTCATATGGAGGTCTAGAGAAGAAGTTATGATAAAAAGAAGCAAGACTATTCATTAGAAGCGAAAATCCCAAATGAACGATAGTGCAAAAGCACGAGGGTGCAAGTTTACTATACCCAAAAGCACAACGGTTCTTCTTGCCTAAGGTCTCAAAAGTCACCGTTGTACTTTCAAATGACAGTGCTTTTTCCACTTAACTTAGAAGTCACCATCGTGCATATACGCGACGGTGTAATTCCACTTCTTCTTCTCCACTGACATCTCAACTTTAAAACTACATAACCTTTGACTCAGAACTCCACATTTTGCAAACTTTATATCAATGGAAAGCGAAAAGAAAGATATACAACTTTAATGAAGAAATGTTTGTCAAAATATGCTTAGATCAGCCAAGAAAATTCATGTAAGTTCAGATAAAAAATTTCCACTCTCATTGTTCATTCCCAGAATTTTCAGACAACTTCCACTTTTCAAAAACCAACATCTCAATTTTTAATCTACTCCACTTCACTAAAATCATTCACCACAATTTACACTACCTCTAAAATGCAATTTTAACTAAGTTCTATCAAGAAAAAAATTAAAAAATACTTGACTCTTCATGCTCTACCATACACCATTAACTGCATTTTCAACTTTTTATCACCTTCACTATTTTCTTCTTAACCTTCATTTTTACACTCAATCTCATCTTAAACCATAATTTTACAATTACTCTTCACTCAAAACCTATTTTATTCATCAATCTCTAAAGCATTTACTTACCCACGTAAATACACACACATATATATATATGCACAGTGAAGAAACAGAAAAATAAAGCATACCACCTTTCCATTCTTTAATTTCCTACACTCATCTTATACACAATTTTATTGCTATTTCAAACTTCAAAAATCATTTCCACATCACTAGATCACTAATAATCATCAAATACTAAATTAAACCAAAATTTTCATCCCATCAACAATGTGTTCATAAATATATATATATATATATATACATAAAAGCCATGATCCATGCACTAACAATAATTCATCAAATTATTTCATGAATCCACAACTCTAAAGGATTTTATTCGCCACTTACTTGTTAAAAACTCCAAAAGCTTCAACTATCTTCAAGCCTTAACTCCATGCAAAAATAACGTATTCATTGTGTAAGCTGACCAACTTCTGGTTTTCCTTAGGTAGAAAAGACAAGTAGAAGTGTGGTAGAGGAAGGAAAAGCAAAGTAATTTCTCAGAAGGTGATTGATGAAAAACTCTATATATGGAAAGAATTTCAGAGAAGGTGATATGATAAGGAAGGAGACTTAGGAAAACTTAGTCTTTTAACTCACATATATCATTACTTAGTTTCTATAAGGTTCTAAAAAATATCACTTAGTCAGTGACACTTGTCACTTTCCTAATGCCTAAGCTCTAATTTAGTTTCTTTTGAAACTAACTCCATTTAACTCTCATCTTTACAATCCAACTATCTCCAAATCTTGATTTCATTTCTTTTCTTCTTTCTTCCTATTTTCCATAATACTCTATAAATTTTGAAACAAATCAAGAATTCACTAAAATTCACCAAAATTCACAAACATAATAATTCCACTAATTAATAAAATTTTCATTATAAATAAATTACAAATTCACAAATTTCCAAAAAATCACATCTCAGTCCAAATGTACCCGGAATTATTCATGAATGCATGTACAATTATTTTCATGTGCAATAATTTTACTATTCAAGTGTATGTGTATAACATATTATGCATGAGCATGAAATGTGTTTCCTAGTTTCTCAATAATTTCTCTCATTTATTGTTTTTGCCTTAACATGGGTAACGGGATGTTTCACAAAATGCAAATATGTGAATTATACGTTTACATGTGTGAAGTGTTGTATGAATTGAGTGAACCATCGATGATGGTTACCTTATTGAGTTCACAAAACTCACTAAAATTACACGTTAATTTTTCAGGACCAAAAGAGGACATTATCTGCTGAGAGATGGTACAAGAAGTATAGTCTTATGCTTTTGGGAAAAAGAAGAAATGGATTAAAGGTTAGTCAGCTGGGATTGAAGAATTAGATAGATTTTTATGTAATTCCTCTTTCATGTAACATATTTTGTATTAGGATATAATGATGTACATGTATGGACGTTTGAAAGCTACAATGCATATACTTTTGGTTTTATGAAATGAAATGAGGAAATTTGGTTTTGAAATATTATGTCTTTCTTTATGAGGCCATAATTAAGATAGCGATATAATTGCTCTAGCATGCCACTCTTGTAGGGTTTGTACTCGAATATCATTCTAGATGCCGAGTATGGGTCCTGTAAGCGTGGGATGTTACACGTGTTCAGTAACATCATTCGCCAAAGTAATCACACTATCAAATGTGTACTCACAATAACTGATTAACTTAACCTTGAGGACTTCCACATATATCACCATCATTTATTTCAGCTTACTTAAGTATGTTCTCAATCAATTCAGAAATATAAGATATGTAACCATCATGAAATACTGATATCAAATCCAATGATATAACTTTATACCAATTCATAAACTCTTAACGTGATAATTAAATAACCATTCCAGTTCCAAGTTTAACCTCTCCAGGTAATAGCAATTTTGATTTGCTTTTAATTTTGTCTACACACTTCCTACCATATAGCGTTTCATAAGGTGCTATGCCAATACTAGCCTGATAACTGTTGTTGTAGGCAAATTCCATCATAGCAAAATAGTTATCACAACTTCTTGAAAATTCCATCACACAACTCCGAAGCATATCATCCAGTATCTGAATCACCCATTCAGATTTTCCATTTGTCTGGGGATGGAAAGCGGTACTGAACTTGACTTGAGTACCCAAAGCCTATTGCAGACTTTTCCAGAATCTCGAAGTAAATTGAGAATCAAGATAAAAAATAATAAACAATAGTACCCCATGCAACCTCACTATATATATATATACATATGTATATCTATATATATATACACACACATATATATATATACATATATATACATATATATGTATATATATATCTATAAGCCTATCTAAAGAATAATTAGGACGAACAGACAAAAAGTTGGTAGACTTGGTGAACTTATCCAGAATCACCCATATAACATCATGCTTCCTTTAAGAGAGAGGAAGTTCAGTGACAAAATCTGTGGTAATGTTATCCCATTTCCATTAAGGAATCGAAATAGGATGTAACAAACCACGTGAGATCTTTCTATACTTAAATCTAAAACTAAAATGTGGGACAACCGTATTAGGCCAAACACAACTCTTATACTTACGTACAAGCAATATTTAAGAACTGGTTAAATTAGAATTGCCTCAACCATGCTCTGATATCAAATAATGTAACACCTAAATACCCCTTGAGAGGATATATAGATGTCACACAAAATAATCCTAAATCATACTAAGATATTCTATACATTTATTGAAAATAAGATAACATACTTCACATTCATACTTTGCTAAGTTATACATAGAACACCATATATATATTGTACTCATCATATACATGCCTTACATACAAATCTATCTTATATTATAGTTATTACAAACCATTTATAAGTTATTACAAACTCGTGTATAAGAAATACAATATGTCTCAACACATTGAAATACAACTTAAAACTTAAACATAACATTTTCTAAAATCATATCAAGTGCTTCATTTTCCATTATGGTTGTCTTTATCCCAGTCTCAAATCTTCTTATCAGAAACTACACAGAGGCAAGCATATAACATAGTAGGGAATAACTAAACAAGATATAAAATGGTGACTATTTCTAACAGCTGCTAACATTCACATATACTGAATCAGTTCATATCATAAGCAATCTTTAATTGTTCAAATTAAAGAGCAATCCAAATATTATTTGTCTTATAACAAAATGTAATTCATCAGTGTAGAACATTCTTAAATCAAAACAAAACATATAAGTATCATAACAAAACATCATTACTTCATAACAAAATGTGCAAGTCTCAGAACATAATATAATTGTGTTAGAATAGAACATAATTTAACATCCCATTTTCTCCATATTAAGGGTTAGAACCCTAGAATACTAAATATGAGAGATAATATTAGGAAACTAGGAAATGCATTTCATGCTCATGCATCATCTAGTATACATACACGTGATTTTCATAATTGAACACATTACAATGATTATACATGCACTCATTTGACAATTATCAAGTATAGTTGATCTTAATTGATTTATAAATGTGATTATGATGTGAATAGTGAATATTTTTCTCTTGATAATTGAATTGGGTAGTATAATTATTGATTTAGAATTTTCGTGAAATTTTGGAAAGTTTTTTGGAATTATGAGTATTTTTGGACTAGGAAAAATGTCAAGTAGCAAGACAATTAATTTATGGCTATTGAATTAATTGGAAAATTGTATTAGGATTTGTTAAGAATGTGACAATGAAAATTGAGTGACAATTAGATTAGAAATTTGAAGACAAGTAAACTAAATTTTAAGAGACATTAGTTAGCTTAAGAAGATGACTTGTTAATTTGATTTTTAAGTGGTAAGTGTCATGATGTCCAAGCAATTTTTACCTTGCTTTTAACCCACCAATGATATTTTCTTCTTGAAAGACCATCTTTGTCTTTGTCTTTCACGTTGGTCATATGCTTTCTTCTTCTTCATTTTCATTTTCTTTACTCACGACCATCTCATTCTCACCCTCATTACGTTGGGTTCTTGCTATCCTTCATTTTGTTTCTTTAAGATCCTTTTATCTCTCCACCTTGCAACTAAAAACCTAACCCATTCCTCCTAGAATAGTTAATGATCGAATAAGCATGGAGGCTACGATTTTATGGTGATTTTGAAGAAGCTTGGAGTTTTATCAATTCATACATTAATCTTCATGGGTTGATTAAATATAACCATATGTGATGATAGTTTAAAGGTGAAATGATCATGATAGTGAAGTTGATTATATGTTGTAATGTGGATGAGGAAATATGTGGGTGTTTTTCATATTTTTGTGTATAGAATGAGTGTAAGATAAAGATGAATGAATGTGTATGTTGATTTTTATTTTTGAGAGTATGAAAACCATGGATTATAATTTGTTATGTAGATGAAATAAATTGGGATTTAAGGAGATAAAATGAAGGTGATAATGGAGTAGAATGTGTGCAGAAATTTGATGAATGTACGTACATTTTAATGTTTTATTTTTGTGTTTATGATCAATCATAATTTATGATTTGTTTATGAATGATATTAATCTGAAATTCAGGTGAGAATGAGGAGGAAATGATGTAAAATTGAGGAACTATGCATAAGATGGTTTGAATGTAACATTTAGGAGTTGAAAATCTAGAAAAATGAAAGAAAAATTGCTAGACTATGTTAGTTGTAGTGTTTTCACGGAATATGCATTTGTAGTTTAGCCATATCTTGATCTGTACATATCTAAATGGGATTATTTTAATTTTATATTAAACTAGAGACAGATGGCTATATTTTTAATGATGGAATCAAATTTGAATTATGTCCCTAATAGTATGAAATTGTGGCTTGAATTTGAGTATTGTGTGTTGTCATGGAGTGAGAAAAGTTTGTAGTAGTTTGCATATAACTTATAGAATACTAAACCAAAATGCGTGATATGATGTTGTTAGAAACTAAAGACATATAGGAATATTTTTTTAGAAGAATCTATTACCTAAATACCACATTTTCTTTGTCAAAATGGTCATGGAAAATTGACCTAGAAATCTATTTTGAGAAAAGCTGAAATGATGCATGAATAAGGGATCATCAGGTAGCTACACGATCATGCATAAGCACGAGCATGATAGAGAGGTAGTTTCACAACCATAAACAAGCAAGATCGTGACAAAGAAGTAGTTGTATGATCATGCATAAGCATTATCATGACAGAGAAGGATCATTACTTAGGTGTAAGATCATGAATAAACACAATCGTGCACTGCTATCTTCCTACATTACCTTGGTGCCTTAAGACATAATTGAGGTTTGAAATGAACGTAGATCATTGGTTAAGTAAGTGGTTAAGTGATTGATGAGTTTACGATTTCGATTGACATTAGAATTGAAGAATGGATTGGCTTGATATGAATGTATCTCAATTGGCAGTTATGAGTTATTAATAATGTAAAATTGTTCTTATAAATAATATGAATTGGGTGTGAATCAATGAATGAGAATTGATAAATTGTGTAGATGTATAATGATAGGAAAGGATTGGAAAATATATGATTGATGAGTAGATGATTGAGAAACTGAGGATAATGAAGTTTTACAAGTTATGATATATGGATGATCATAAGATGTAAATTAAGGAAATATACCCGGGATTGTCGTTGAGCATGCATTATACATATGTATATGATTGAGTATTCTTGAAAAAGTACAAATTAAACATGTACATGATTGAATATTAATAAAAATGTGCAAATTAGTAATGTGTAAACATGTCTGTATTTTATGATGTAGAAGAGAAAGTAGAGCAATAATATCCAGACATTGCTAGGATGTCAAGGTAATAGCTATTTGGAGCATACTATGAGTAACCTATATGGTCTCACATTGATTTATTTTTTTGTTTAAATTATGAATTGAATCATTATGTGATGTGAATGTGTTAATTCTGGACATTGAATGTCTTGCGTGAATAATATATTGGAAGTGCTCATTATATGCAAATTTGATAGAATATGTGATACTTAACTTAATTGTTGAATGTTAGACCAAGGTCCAATGGTGAATGTGAATGCAAAAGAAAATTGAGCACAAGTGAATGATTGAATACATATGATGCATGTCCCTACAGGAATGCATGATAACATAAGGGCAATTGTGACCAGAGTTGCTAATGAAAAAGGGTTAAAGCTCAAAATGTGATAAGAGCCTCTAGCTCACTTTGTATAATGAGCCCTGTATCCCCAACAAATAAGGGACAGTTATTAATGACCCTAGAATCCACAATGGATATGGGACAATGAAAAAGGAACTCGGTCACATCAAAGGAACAAATGAAAGTGAGTCTCATGAACATTGCATATACAATTTATTATGCATTATATGAATAATTGAATTGAATTGTATGAACTATTATGAATGAAAAAAGTGAATAAGTGAAACAAGTGTTATATGGTGCTTTTTGATAATTGGTGAAAGTTTTGCATTATACGATGACGTAAATTGTTTGTGAACTAGAAACATGAGATGTATATGTTATGTGTTATAAGTGAACCATTAATGATGGGTAACTCATTGAGTTTGTTAGCCCCTGAATTTTTTTTATGAATAATCATGAATAAATTAATTTTGGAGTTTGCTAGATTAAATTGTGTTGGAGTTAATTAGCATGTTAATGTGAGTAAGATATTATGTTATAGGTTAAGGGAAATAAAGCGTAAGAATGATAAGATTTCATAAGGGGCATTGTTGGAAGAACAATTAGGTTATAAGTCTTAAAGCATTAAAGGAAGGACAAAATGGGAAGAAGGAATTTTAGGCTTACGTTTTAGAAGAAAAAATGTTATTGAAGAAGAAAGAAGAGAGAGAAGACAAAAAATAAGAAAGAAGAGAGAGAAAGTGTTGGTGATTGAGAGAAAAAGGAGAGTTGAGCTAGGTTTTAGTTTTACTAAGCCTTTAAGAGGGATTTTAAAAGTTATCATGGAGGGAAAAAAAAGATGAAGATTAGAGGTTCCATTAGAGTCAAGAAATTCGTTAATTGGTGAAGATTCAAGGTAAGCTTATGTTAAATCTTTTGGAGTCTTAGAAAGGTTTTGATTCTAAGAGCATAGAAAATGCATGGGTTTAAGTATTCTAGGATCAATTCATGCATGGGTTTCTTTGGGTTTCCAATTGGAGTTCTTTTTGAATGAGGTTTTGTTAATATTGAAGGGAGGCAAGAGGAGCAAGAGGAGAGACATCCTTGAACAAGCTTTCAAGCAAGGAGATTCAAGGTGGGTTACTTTTTATAGTTGAATAATAAGCCATCAATGTTTCTTTCAAGAAAATGGAAATAAATGGTTTCAACTACTTCAAATATATGCATTTATTACTCTTTGAATGTTTTGAGAATGTGTTGCATGTTTTGCATATAAATTTTGCTTGATATATGAAAATGATTTTTGAAAAGATATCAAGCTTAAGAAACCAAGTTTCCGAAATGTGCCTTTTGGTCAATATGTTTTACAGTTATAGAAATACATGTTATGTGGGTTTGTGGTGGTCCCCTAAGCTAAGTTAAGTGCACTTTGACAAAAAGGATTCTCCCGCCTGCCCACTAGTGGCGTAGAGCTCCTTCATGGATGCCCCTAAGTTAAAGACTACACAAGACCCTTATGGGAATTGTGTAGTACGTTCTATTTTGGATCCACCCAAACCATTTTGATATGCTTCTATGCTTATGATAAATTGACAAAAGTGATGCATTCATAACTTGCAATAACTTAAATTTCTACATTGGAAAGGATTTGATAAATGGTTTTGCTTATTACTAATTATAAATTGTTACCCACCGACTTAAGCTCACCCCCCCTTTTCCTCCCCACCTTTAGGTGATGAGCAAGATATCGAGTAGACAAAGGTCAAGGCATCATTCCAATTTTTGTATATTTAGTATTTGAAGCATTTTTTGTAAAGAGAGGCTTTAGTTGCATTTTGAAAAAAATTATAGATTATGTACCTTCTGTATTTTGGAACTTTAAGATATTAACGTATTTATTACTTGAAATGCCCCATAAAACTTTGTAAAACTCTTATTTTGATGTGAATGAAATACATATACATTATGGTTGTTTAAAGCATTTCAAGTTTTTATATGAAAATTCCAAGTTTTCATTAGGGTAGGATTCGTGTTTTGGATTTGGGGAAAAAGCTACTATATTAAGGTCTATATAGGTAAATGTTCCTTATGCAAAGTTGTAGGTCTCTCTTTTAGCTTTCCAATGGTATATTGTATAGAATTGTTGGACATCTGAGTTAAAAGTTATGGTCCTTAGAAGTGAGATGCTTAGGAGT
>JANSVA010048734.1:0-13122 GCA_025504915.1 Erythroxylum reticulatum | reverse complement strand
GTTAATGCTTGGTTGTAATCACCATGTTTTATTCCTTGTTGACCACAGTACAGTAAGTTAGTTTGACTATTTTGGTAGCTTTATAATCATATCAAACATGGGCATCCATTTTGTATTTTGTATTAAGTTAACGATGTAGTGTTGATATGTAACTAAAGCTTTGTTCAAACTTTATTTTGATTTAGTAATGAGATTCATAATTAAAGAAGTTCCTTTTGTGTATGTTTCTATTTTCCTTGGTTGATTTGCTAATTATTGTTGTTGGAGATAGAAGTGTAGGATAGAGTTGTATTGATGGGTTCTGGGTTGTGAACCAAACGTTTCGCTGTGGCGAAGCTAGGACTTTTGCCGCGGCAAACCTTTCCTAAAGGGTATTTTTGCTTGATTTAAGGTAATTTTTCCACGGCGAAGCTCCTGAGAGGTTCTTGATTTAATCTGAGGACTTCACTGCGGCAAAGCCAAATGTTCGTTGCTGTTTAGTTGTCCTAAATGGTGCATTTGCTCTACTTTAAGACTTTGTTGCGGTGAAGCCAAATGTTGGTAACGGCAAACTTCTACCGAAAGGTCCTTAGAAATATTTCCTATCGTTCGTTGCGGCGAAACATTACCTTACTGTGGCGAACCCGCCACTACTGCCGTTAAATTTTTCCTTATAAATTGAAGTTTTAACTTTCCTCTCTCATGGTCCTCACTCGATCGCCCCAAATGGTCGCTTTGGGATTAGTCACGGGAATTGGTCCCTAACACTCTATAATACTTAAAATATCTCTTAAAACTTACGTTGACCCTTGATATACTTCAAGGACTTATAGCTTGTATGTATCATAAATTCTTTAGACCACAAGTAGTGTTTCCAAGTTTCTGAAGTCCTCACCATGACATACATCTCTTTATTTTAAGTTGGGTAGTTCAAAGTTACTCCACTAAGCTTCTCACTAAAGTATGATATTGACTTTTTATCTTACACGAAAACTACCCCAATTCCTACACATGAAGTATCATATTCAATTTTATAAGTGTTGAAAAACTTAGGTAACACTAACAAAGGATCAAACTTAATTTCTCTTTTGATAAATTAAGGGATATCTCTTCATCCTCACCTTACTTAAGTCCAAACTATTTAGAGGAAGTACACTTCTATAAATTTGCAGCAATCTTTTTTATCTAAGGATATGCAAAACTTTTCTAAATGCTCCATATGCTTATCCAATGTCTTATTATAGACAAGAATATCATTGAATTACTCAACTATAGACTTGCCTAACACTCATGAAAAATATGGTTCATTTACTTTATAAAAGTTATAGATGCATTAGTCAAATCAAAAGTTATTATTAACCACTCATACAATCTATGTTTAATTTTAAAAGAAGTTTTCATTTATATCCTTCTTTAATCCTAGTTTGATAATACTTATATTTTAATTGAATCTTAGAGAATAAAAAGGAAATTAATATCTTATCAATCATATCATCTAGCTTCGGACTAGGATGTCAATACTTTATAGTGATTTTATTGATGATGCAATAATCCATACACATTCTTTATGTTCCATTCTTCTTCGATAGTAGCAAAACAAAAATAGACATAGGCTCAAGCTCTCTCTCACATAACCTTTCTCCAAAATTTTATCTCTTTTATCTCCTATTAGTTTGTTTAATAGGATTATTGGTTTAGAATATAAGCATTTGAAATGAAATCAATTTGGTGGTCAATTCTTCTCATATATGGTAATTCACTAAAATATCCTCTTCAAAAAGAATCTTAAATTCCTAGAAAAAAGTCACAACACCACTAGGCAAAGTAGTATTAACCTCAATATCATGAGAAAGAAAACATAATTTGTAAATAAAAAAACATATGGTGCTTGACTAGTAATGCATCTCTCACATCCCCTACTCTCTCTATCTATTTCACACCTTTCCCCTCCTATTTAACTCCATTTTCTCTTTGCCCAAATTATTTGAAATTTCTCTTAATGTTTGTCCTCATTTATTCTCCTTAAATCTCTCTGTCTCATTCTTTTTTACTCACTCTTATAAATATCACATTGATCTTTATAGACCTGCTTTGATGATAATGCAGCAAGGGTGATCAATTTGTCATTCTTAATAAAAGAATATATATTCTTGTACCTATCTTGTATGGATCTTCTATCACATTACCAAGGATGCCCCAAAAGAATATATCTTGCTTATATAGGAATCTCATCACATAATACCTCATCCTTCTACCTTCCAGTTAAGAAACATACTAACAACTTTTTGTTACCCTAACCTTCCCTCTCTCATTCAATTATTACAAGTTGTATGATTTAGGGTATCTTGTAATTGACAACCTTAACTTCTCCAATAATTCCAAACTAGCTATATTAGTACAACTTCCTCCATCTATGATTATAATATTATAAACCTAATCCTTAATGATATATCTACTATATGAAAGGTTATCCTATTGTTCATTTTCATCAATCTTTCTCACATGCCTCTAACATCCCTACCTTCTCGGATAGATGCTCATCGTCATTAGCATCCTCCAATTTAGGTATATCATTTTTTGACTTCTTCTTACTCTCAAACATATATTCTCCATCCTCCCTCAATATCATTACTTTCTTCTTAGGAAATTCTCGATTCTTAGTCATTGAAACAATATCAATCTTATTTTTCTCTCCACTTAGTGCTTGCACTTTCAACTTGGTCACTTCATATTTAGGTTTTAGATTTTTTTCTTCCTTTTTAATCTATAATTTGCTTCATACTGAAGAACTTGCATTAGAAACACTAAAACAGATAATAGGCTTCTTTTAAAGTTACTCTCTATCTTCATGGTGCTGTGTACAACATCCTTCATATAGTAGTGTAGCTTTACAATAAATTAAGTCATTATCACTTCCCGATCTTTCTCCATCTTATTCCTATATTTTCCTTATCTATGGTAACTTGCATCTTGTTACAATACTCCTTTTATACTTTTAGAACTAAGTTAACATTTGTAGCCTTTGGCAAATATCTTTATAGTAGGAATTCAGTATAGAATTTCCTCATCATCATCTTTATCTCCTCCTAATTTATAAAAGGGGCCTCCTAGTTCCTCCCCCTCGTCAGAATTTGTTAATCCAACAAATTTATAATATTGACACTAAACTTTGCAGTAGTTAGTTTAACCTTTTTACCTCTCAAAAACCTATAAAAATCAAACACTAAGTCAACACGCTTCTCCTACTCCAACTAGGCATTAAAGTCTATCTTTTTTTTAATAAAATTTGATAGTTTCATCATAATTCTACCTATATTATTAACTTCCCTTACTTCATATGCTCTTTCATACCATATCCCAAATTAGTTCCCTCCTTATCTATCTGTTCTACATCCTCCTCATATTTTTCCTCTGTTGCCCCTTACTTTTAGATCTCCCAAGTAACTGACAACATACTTAACCTCATCATAGACTTTATAATCATTCATCATAGTATCCAAATCTTAGTCATGTTGTAGGACAATAATGACAATTTCATGTTTCTCTATCCTATCTCAAACTTTAGCAAATTGTTTAATAAATTTCTCATGTTGTCCTTATATGATGTTTGTAATGGAATTATGGTCCACTCCCACTTTTTTACTCACTTACTTCCTTATTTTGGATAAGTTTTTATTTCAAGTTTGAGTCATAACATACTTGAACAAAATTTTTAATAACAAAGGCACTCCCTCTTGCTTCTATTTCTTAAAGTTTTTTTTTTACTTATAACATAAACTCTTGACTACAATCTCTTCATAAACTTGACAATCTAAATTAAGAAAGCTAGTATAAATCTTCTCCAATTGTCAAATAATTCCCAAAGAAGCAATTTTTGTTAATAAACATAACGAAAAAAATAACAAGAGACCAATGAATAAGAAAATTCAAAAATAGGAAATTATGTTTGAAGGGATTCGATAGACCAAATATAAAAGAAGAAAATTTTTATTTAATTGAATAGTAAGGGAAACAAGATAACTAATAAACAAAATATATATATCATGAATTGTAATGGTATTGTAACCAAACCACCCCTTTGTGTAAACCTTATATGACATCTTTTAAGACTTATCTTAACAAATCCTATTTGAATAATAATTTTTCATTCTGTTTTCTTTCATCATTTTTTTATTAACATGAAAATAAAATAAAGGATAAGACACTTACAAAATATTTGTTCTTAACAAAGCTGAAGAATAACAAGAACAAGAAATTAAATGAATGGTAGGAAGACATAAGAATATTAAAAACATAAACAAACAATATTGAGAATATCAAAGATAACTTCAATACCAAATTCTGATATAACCTTCACTAATAGAACTAGTGAGATTTGATATCATTGTAAAAAACACAAGAAGAATGATATACATCTCTATCCTCACACAAAATATGGAATTAGGAGTCATAAGACTCTAGGATTTGATCAACACTAAAATGCTAAATAATATCATAAGTTTTTATATAATCTAAAATGAGAGTTGCACTAAAAGTTTAAAAAAATTCTTTCCAAGGCCTTTTATTTATCAATAATAATGATAAAATTATTTATTACCATCAGAAGAAGAATCTCATAGGTAAAAAAGTTCTAAAAGTAAATAACTTCATAAGATATCAAAACATCTGTCTTGAAAACATATTACCACTAATTTAATTCTAAAACTTGCAGTGCGTATGTCAAAGATGAGTCTAAAGCTAGTTATACCTTAAAATTTGACACCAATTTTATTCTACTTCTCTAATCTACAAAGCCAACAAAAGAGAGTTATTTGACACTAGTATGACATTAGTGCCCGGTACATTCTATTTTTTCAACTTTCAAAAACTACTGCAAGAATAATATTAGTTAACTTTTATGTCCAATACTAGTTACATTTTATAATCATATTCTTCATCTTGATCTTTCACTTGGATCAACATTATAGGTGTATCTTCATCCTCTCGAAGTGACAAAGCTTCACTCCTTGTATAAAGATCCACCACTAAGTTGATGATGGCTTCTTTAGCCGCCCTTTACCTATTTTGTGTCAATAGTCCTCCAAGTTCTTTAATAGATCTCTAGTAACTTTCACTACTTAAGTAATGGATGCTTTATTCCTATTAATAATAATGTTTAATACCTATTTAAGATGAAACTTAGGATAATAACATAAATATTAGTATCATGTCAAGGTCCATTTTCTTTCATTTTGATCTTACACCCATATACTTTTCTACATTTTTTTTGGAAAGTAAACTATATTTAAACTAAAAGAAAAGGGACAATATAAGAGTTATACCAGTAAAAAGCCTTTATAGAAATATAACTTAGAAATAAAACAAAACATATAACAAAATTGATAAAACTACAAGGAAGGAATCTTCCTTAACTAAAAGGAAAGGAATTTTAAATAATCTAACTATGGACATCATTACATTTAAACTATTTCATAAACCTTTTGTCAAAATTCTCTTATCCATTGCTAAAGGTTTATATATATCGTATAAGTTATAGTTAGCTTTAAGATTAAAGTTTTATTGTTCTTATAGAGGAAATTGGATGGATGATTAAGTAATAATCAATAACCATATAATTGGAGTTGAACTTCCATAAAAATTTTTACCCTATAAACTTTGAGAAGAAATATTAAAGAATAAGTAATTATATGTTTCTAGATTTTAGGGAAATAAAGAATGCCCTATTTACCAAATAAATTAAAGATATTTGATCCCTAATCCATAAATTTCTTTCCAAAGCAATTTAAAGTATAAAAGTTGCTCTTAGTAAGTGGTGAGTGAACCAAGGAACTTCATACTAAGAGATTACAAGATTATGAACATTAAAAAGTTGATAATAAGACTTATTGGTAAAGCGCTATGAGGTATGCATTATCCATATAATTTGATCATTCTTTGAAGGGTTAGGTTGATAATTTCGAAAAGTTATGTCTAATATTTATAGGACTTAAAAGTGTTAGATTAGCCATTGCCACAAGTTGTTAGACATAGAAGCTTTCACCTTGATAATGACTGCAACCACTTTATTATTGATCTAACAGACATATGATTTTGCAATAGCCCAAAGAGATACCTATTGTCAAACTAGAGAAAAGGTCTTCTTTCTACTGTCAATATTAGCTTTTCTCACTTCTCTTACTATATCTTTTTATTCAAAATTTTTCTTAACGACTAAGAAGTTTACATATTGGGTTTAACTACCTACAAACTCTTTCTTTTTAGGAAATTAGAATATGTTCATTTAACCAATAAAGACTCTTAAGTAGTGAAAATTTCCAAAATTCACTTACTTATCAACATTCTTTTCGTTACCATAATAGATCTAATGCCTAAACCACCTTCTCCTTCAACATAACCCCCAACCCTATTTCATCTTAGCTTTTGATAAATTCATTTTATCACTAATCCATAAAAAATTCTTCATTTTTCATTCCATGGATTTAAAAATCAATATTAATATGTGAACCTAACATATTTATATTTTGGATGCATTTGAAGGATTTGGTATTTAAAATAGTAAGTATTTTTTTAGGTCTTATTTCTAACTCTTCACAAAAAATAGTGAATTTGGAGAAGAATTAGAGCAAATTTGGAAGAATTGTAGGACACTTGAACACGACACCTACATGTCATCCTATTAGGCTTGAGTGCTAAAGTGATCACTTATGATTCTTTTTTGTCAGCCACCTATGTGTTACTCCATGATTCAATAAACAAAGCTCTCGTGGGGACCAAGAATTATGAAAAGGTTATAGAACTTGTCAAACACAATATAACTTGCTAAATAGACCCATATTAGGTCTATATAGCTCATTAAAGATTAAAGTTTAGTAAAAAAAAAGAATAGGAGAAGAAAAAGGAAAAGAAGCTTTTTGGCCATGATATATTAGGAAAGCATTGGGAAGTAATTGGTAGCCATTTTGTAACATTTTTATTAAAAACAACTCAATTTTGGAAGATAGACAAGAATCTAACAAAGATCCATTAAAGATTCAAGATTCAAGACTCATGATAATGATCTCTTACTTTTATTTTATTTCTTATTTTATAGTTGTTATTATTTGTTTAATTATAAACTAATTAGGTTATAAATTTAGGTGGGATGGACCCTAGAATTTATATATTAAATTGATCTTTGGTTTCATGAAGTTTTAGTTTTAGATTTATCCATATTTTATAACTAATTAAATTAAACGAATGAATGTAGAAATTTAATTATTTAATTCATATATTAAGATTTAAGAGATGAGATGTATGGTTAGATCACAATATGGATAAATATGTGTTGTATGTCTCAATATAATATAATTTAGGAATTTAAACTTATTTAAGAAACTAGAATCATTTATTAAATCAGTGAAATTGAAAATAACAAAGTCTTAGGCAAAACCTTACCTAAATCTAGTTTTTTTAAGTTACCCAAATCTATTTTATTCATATATTGATTTATTCTTGATGATTACTTTATTTTAGTGTTTAGAACTATTGTTTATTTTATTTTTATCTTCAATTAACCATCGCTAGTCTAGCTTATTAAGTTTGTTAATAGTTGGTAATTAATCAACATTCCTTATACAATTGACTTGTACTAACCTTTTTTAGCTAAAATTACATCGTGCGCTTGTATTTCAAATATAGGACATTAATACTAGTTCAATCATTATGATACTAGTGAGAGGGATGGGTTACTAAAGGATGACCTTAATCTTCTAGTAGTAGCCACTCTTATGCCTATAACTATGAATAACTTACAAGCAGCACATAATGAAGCTCTAGACTAACACTTTAGGGTAGTATTTTGCTCGTTAATGGATCACCACGAGCATCGACTCCACCTCTATATCAAAAGCCTAAAACTATAGCCCAAACGGCCACATTTATATATATGGAGCATTATATACACTGGATGGGTGATACCATGGTGAGGATCATATGGCATCTTATAGTGGTAATCCTACCTCCACTAATGTGACTTGAAAAGCCTACATAACTAGCTATATATGAGGAGTTAGAGTGCCAATACTATGTGCATGATGCACTAAGGCCGAGGAAAAAAAGAGGAGCCAACTAGAGGGCAGGATTTTGAGGATGAACAAATTGAGATTTTGAGGAGACTATTTTTCCTATAAGAAATAGAGAGATGGATGACCAAGATGATATGTGATAATAGCTACTAAGTCATCTATTGGAATCTTACTAGAGTTGATATCTTTTAATGACCTAGTAAACTAGTGGATGGTAGTACCCTACATGCTACCATATATATATCTCCACTTTTTCCATAGGATTGTTGACCAATTATATTTTTTTTATATTTTTTGTTAATACTCTTGATCATGTGTGTGTGTGTGTGTTTGTTTATTTTGGTATCTTCTTTTTGACTTATATTTTTCCAACTCTCTAAATTTCCAATATGCACTTCAACAGAATAATCAATGGAATGGAATTTCATTTAGACTTAGATCATGTGTCCCAAATCATGGAAGTTCCAGTTCTTTACTATATTTCCTTTCCTCTTTTTGTTAATTTTTATTTTTGTATGTTTGAAATATTAAGGACAATGCTTATTTTAAGTGTGAGGGATTATCAAGTTTGTCATGACTTTCTAAACATGAAGTAACTTTTAACAATTTGTTTTTCTTTGAAAATAAAATTCATTATGAGTTTAATTGTTTAGGTGAATGGGAATATCTATGTAACTCATTATGAGTGTTAGTGAATAAATGAGTTCAATTTGATTTTATGAATTTAAAGAATGAATATTTGTTGAATATTATGATATTCTTTGCGTAAAATGCATATGCATCAAGTAATTCTGACGTCTTTTGAGCATTTTAATTATCCCATATATGTATAATGAGTAAATGAGTTGTGAGCATAAATAATTTGACTTTTCTAGCTTCAACCTAATAAAAAGGTTAAAGTTAAAGAGTGATGCTAGTAGTTATTTGAGATAATTACCTAGTTAAGTAACCAAAAGTATTCATAACAAAGTCTTTATTCTTAGTATAAAAAGGTTATATGACTTTTCAATCAAGCTTCTAAAGAATTTATTTTATTTTATTTTATATATTACTAATAACATTTCTAAACATGTTTGGAAGTTAAAGCGTATTATCTTGTGTATGTCCATTTTATGCTTAAAATTGAATTTTGTGTTTTTAGGTTGAGTTTTAAAGGATCATGAAGTGAGTTGATACAAGTAGTTAGTTATATCGCATTTTAATGACCTAGATGGATGAGTGAAGATATATTTGATTTATTTAATACATTTCTAAAAAAAATTCAATTTGAGATGGAATGATGGAATTGGTTTGCTTAAGGAAAAGCAATTACTTAAGTGTAGGGGAGTTTAATATATGTTAGGCATACATTACTTTCAACATTATTTTATAATATATTTCTTATATTTTGGATATTTTTGAAGGATTTGATACTTAAAATGAGAAGTATTTTTATTTGGAGAAGGATTAGAGAAAATTTGGAAGAATAGAAGAAGGGCACTTAAATATGGTACCTATATAACACTACATGACAGATACATTACAAAGTGTTTGATATGTGTTTATTTGTTGATGCATTTAATTATCTACACTTAGCGATTAATAATTAAAGTGAGTTGAAAGCACTACATTTAGGCTACTTTTTGAAGATCAATTTTTACATGTCTTCATGGAGCAAGAAAAAGAAAATCAAAAGACAAGAAAAAGGGAATATAAAGAACAAGAAAAATTTTAAAGCAAGCAGTCAAAGGAAACAATAGCACAAAACGACAGTGTACAGAAGCAGCTATGGGCAAAAACGACTGCGTTTCATGCAGACGACACAGTTGTCCTGCATAACATAGCACTCAAAGGAGAGAATAAGAGGCGTGAAGCAACGGAGGTCTTAAAAGAGGAGACATTTATTCATCCAATTAGCTACAGTGAAGAAAATAGTGGGCAACAAAGAGGCATGGAGTGGAGACACTACAAGAGCAACAGTGGAGAGATATGGCATTGAGAGTAGTGTGAGGCAGTAAGGTCCGAAAAGGGGTTTTCGGCTAGGGATTGGAATGGAGGCTGAAACATTTTTTAGGAAGAGATTTATGAAGGGCTAGGCATCCTGACGCCAGTTCGGAGGCGACATCAATGCCGACGACCCGAGTTAAGTATTTTTTATTATTTTGTTGTTTCCTTCTCTCATTAGAAATTGATTGTGTTATCCTATGTTAATTGATTTGGGTTTTGCGTATGGATAATCATATTTTCGTTATTATTCGATTATTTGTGTATAAACCAATTGGGTATTGTGAGATGATGATTTTAATGCACTCATTGAATCATTAATTACAAACCCATTGCTAGAATTTTGATATAATCTGTAGTTGTTATGTTGAAATTCATGCGTAGCAACTAATGATTCTTAATCATTAGGGATAACATGACCTAGGTTAAATGACGCATCATATATGGTTGTTGCCTTGATTAATCAGTTTTTCTAATTCGTAATGTTACTACCTAAATAAATCTAGAGATCATATCCTAGGTTATTAGGTGGTTAGGTTTAATTAACGATCATATCTTGATTAAACAAAACTTAAGGGAAAACTCGAGTTAATTGTTAAACCACGATTAATTGTTATTGGGAGAGGTTAAAGAACAACAAATTAATGACATTTGCTTAATTAGGGTGTACGTCACGATTGAACTAAAGAACCGGCTCCCTACTGAATTGCCCACTTTATTCATTTTTTTGCATGTTTTCTTTAATTTGTTTTTATTAGTTAGCTTCATTTTACTTTCTTCTTTCAAAATCCAAAATCCCACCATCTTTCCTAAACACCGATTAATTTCATTTCATAAACTTTGCAAATTCTCTCTATGGGATCGACTTAGACTCACCATTGCTATAGTAGTAGGTCTAGATATTTTATTTTGACAAAAGTATCGACACATAATAAAATTTTGGCACCTTTGCCAAAGAGTGCGGTATTTTAGTTTTTGTTTGTGATTTAATTGATGTTTTGTATATATTTTTGGTAATTAATTTCTTTTATGTTATTTTATGATCTTTTCATTTTTTGTTTCGTGTGAAAATTGTTTTGATATGGATGGAAGTAATTTCTTTTATAACTCATATTCTCAATCCTATAGCAATGTTTGGACTGATCAACCTAACTTTCGTTATGGATCGGATAATCATCAGAATTACTACCATGATAGATTGCAGGACACACATCAATTCTTATACAGACCAGAAGCTTCCTATCATGACTCCGGTCTATCTCTAGAAGAGTTGAATAATATTTTGAGAGCTAATACTTTGCAAATGCATCAGAATAGTCTATAATTCTAGAAGGATGGAGGGTAATTTCCAAGAAACACATGGTCTAACACCCATGATTCGGAGAGCCAACATGATTCAGTTACATCTTTAGAAAAAATTGTTGATAATATTGTTGCTAACAATTTGCAATTTATAAAGGATATGCAGCAATTACAACAAAATATGCAACAACAGTTGCAAGAATTCTGACAGGAGACAAAGCAAGCCAACAGAGCATGGAACACCAATTGGGTCAGATGGTAATAAGGCTGAATTGCTTAGAATAGTAAAGCAAAGAGGAGCAACCGTATCAACCTGAGGTGTGTCCAATGAAATTTATTCGAAAAATTTACAAAGTGATGAGGAGCTTGAGAATTTTGAGGTCAATCCTCAACAAATTGCTTGTGTCAAAGAAATTGAGAAGGAGCTCGAAGTCGAAAGGGACACATCTTTTAGCTCAGAGGTAAGTACTGAGTCTGTGATTATTTTTGAAACTAACTCTTTACCTTTACATAACAAGTTGGAGGAATTAAATGATAAACAAAAAGGTGAAGAGACGTTCAAAATATTTCTAGAGTGTATGGACTCAATCGGGATTGAGAGTCTGAGGATAGGGAAGACGTTGAAGGAGGATGATGATTAACTCAGGCCCTATCTGGACCTACCTCACGTAGAGGAACCACAAGTGACACCTGAAGATCACAATTTTGTCACGTGAGGAGGAAGAAGGAATCGAGCTAGCGACCCTAAACAAAAGCTCTTCTTGGGAGGCAACCCAAGGGAAGTAAATTTCTTTTCCTTTATATTTCTACATTACTTTTTTTTATGCATTTGTGATGTTTTCGAATTTGTTTGTTTTACTTGTTTTTAAGTTTTCAATCAAAATGAGAAAAATAATAAAATAAATGAAACAAACATTTTCTCATTTCTATTGCTTCTAGAATTATATAGTTGTGTTTAGAGTATGAATTGACTAAAAAATTTGATAGCAACTTTAACATGTACTTTTGCTTTTGTGATTGGTCGATATACATTATCTTTAGAAGAGTAGTGACTAATGGTAGATAAAGTCGGTGAGATTTTGAGTCTTATTTGAATGATATATCCATATCAGTTTCATTACCTTTTGATAATGTGTGACCTTCATGACATGTACATCTTGATTTTGCGTTGAATTTCTATTTGAGACCATATTTTTATCACATGCATTAACATGGACATGATTAGGCATGCTTTGTTTTTCATAAACTACATTAGTCAAATAACTTACCCTATTGACATCATTTTTTCCTTGATAAACCCTTTTGATCTTTAGCCTTTCTTTTTATATAAACCACATTTTATGCTTTTAAACTTAACCAAATGTCTTACCCGAGTCATAAAGCTAGTGGAACATTTGTGATTGTTGAGTTTATGGATGTACAAAATTCTAAGTGTGGGGTTATACATATGTGAGGATTAGTTATAATGTTGGGATGTTATTTTATGTCTTATCATCGAAACTTACATGTTTATATAGTTTGTTTTAATTTTTAAAAGGAAAAGAAAGAAAGAAAAGAGAAAAGGAAAGGAAAAGAAAAGGAAAAGAAAGAAAAGAAAAGAAAAATAAAAAGAAAGAAAGAAAATGGAAAAGAAAGAAAGAATGTAAAAAGAATAAATAACAAAAAAATTATCAAGGAAGAATTGCATATGTGTTAAAAAGTTTTTTATAGTTTATGTGTTTTCCTAGAGTTGTAATGAATGTGTTATTTGAGTATATTGAATATGAGGTAGATGTTGGCTTGGAAGGTTCACTCT
>JANSVA010048676.1:0-33788 GCA_025504915.1 Erythroxylum reticulatum | reverse complement strand
TTAAATAAATAACTATTCTACTGGCCCTTTTTGAAATAGATCAAGCTATAAATAGAGCTAGTAGCTAGTTGAGAATGCGATGTAGCTAAATAATAAGGGACATTCATCACAAAATTTTTCCTTTATGTTAAAAGGCTATAATGACATTCTAACCAAGCCGTTTAATAAAAATATGGCCTAGTTGAGGAACTAGGAGACATTCATCACAAATATTTTCCTTCACATCAAAAGGCTAAGTTTATGTTAATAAAATTAATAAAAAATATATTGTTTAACTAATCCGACTAATCTTGTGAATAACATGATTTCTCATGAGAAGCCACTTAAGGATAGTTAAAATTTTAATTAACCAAATAAATATCAATATGTGTGTGTAAATGATAGGAGTGAATGAATATGACAGTAAGTCCTAATTAGTATGTATATTTAGTCCGAAGTACTTAGAAACAGATTTCACAAGTTAATAAGTTAGGAAAATTTGAAGGATCGTGTTTGTAGTTAAATTTGTTATGTAAAGATTAATTACATTGTCCCATTATTGCATATATGTATGTGTTGTGTTTTTGTGTGTTTTGTTTTGATTGTTTTATTTTTACTTGAGGACAAGAAAAAATTTAAGTTTGGGGATTTTCATAGTGCTAGGTTGCATAATGTTTTAGTGGGTAGTTTAGTATATGTTTAGTTGTTAAAGTGAAAGATTAGTGCATATTTAGGATATGATTGTGTTATTTAGTTAAATGTTTGTGTTTTGAGTGTTATATGGGTTAGAGCATGCTTTTGTGCTTAAATTTTATATATTTGAGATACCTTGATGTATTTGTTAGTTTTTGAGAGTAGATATGGAAGAACGGAGGATAATCGAAGGAAGTCTAGAGTTGGAGCTAGAGTCAGACCTCGATCCATGATTGTGATAGAAGCTGTTGGGGGGAGCTACGATCATGGCAGAAAGCTAAATGGAGTTCCACGATTTTGTCCTGTGCAATAGATAGCACGGATAACCTCTCAAACGCGACTTACTGAGGGATATTTAGGACTTTTTGGACCTAGGAAAACCCTAAGGTTTATATAAAATAAAAAATTATATAAAGAAAGAGAAAGAAACCTAGAGGGTGCTCCAATTTCTACCACTTTAGGAAAACTCCAAAAAGAAAGAAGAAGAAGAAAGAGAAGAGGAAGAAGAGGAGAGAGGAGCGGGCTTCTGCTACTATTGCTTTCTCGAGCCTTCTTGATCCCATCCAAGATCCCGTCTAAGTGGCATTTTCTTTTCATCTTGTTATTTTTCATCTTTAAATGTGTAAGATGGATATGATGATGTTGATGGATTTGGGATTGATGATGATATGCTAAACTTTCTTTAGGGATTTAAACTTGATTCAATGTTAATCCAGTTGTTTTTGTGTTAATTCATTTAGGTGTTGCCATTATTTGTTGTAACTTAATGCTTCAGTAATAAATTGAGAAAGTGAACTAAATGCGAAATGATTGGGTTAGGTAATGAGAGTTAATCACCCGATAGACCATGCAAATAATTAAATTGATAATTATACGTCGAGAGATCTCGTGTGAGACTCGATTGCATATTAGAAGGCTTAAAAATTGATTAGGTTGTGGGATGATTGTTAATCGAGAGATGACACTTATGGTAACTTAACTTAATTAGGGTTTATTAATTAGGGCTTAGTGATTATAACTCAAGAGAGAGTAATCCCCCTTCAATAGTCCATAACCAACACCATATTAACATAAAAGTGATTAAGTTAGCATTGATGATAGGAGAAATCCCTTTCTCATTATTTGGTAATTTTTCTTATATGATTCTCTATAGTGAATTTAGTGGTGCTCAATTAGGGATGGCAATGGGTTTTCAAATCGATTAATATCTGCACTACCCGACCTAAAAAATTAGGCATGGAGGCTAAAAATTGGATTTTAAATAGATAATAAATGGATGTTGAAAAATGGATATGGTTATGGATATGGGTATGGGTATAGTGATAACCCGTACTGATGGATACCCATAGCTTACTCTTTTTTTATTAACTTTATTTTTCTGTTTTTAATATTTATGATTAAATATGATAAAATATTAATATTTTCTTAGAAGAAACAGCTTTAAAATCCCCACTTTACTCCTCAGTCTTTACCTTTTTCATCATATTTTATTTTCTTATAGGATGATAATAATGCAAATGATATGGAGATGGAGTTTTGAAGGTTATGGAGTTCACGCAAAGATAATTTGAAGCTTTGGAAATTTTAATCTTTGTTCCAGTTCTTGATTGTGAAAAATATATGTTGTCTTTGCACTAAACATTATGATTTTTATTTTTCCAATTTTATGGATTTTTTAAGATATACAAATCAAAATCTTCACTTATTATTATTAAAGTAATTTTGATTTGGAGTGTTCGCAAAAATCTACTCTTTATTTTTTTATTTAAAGGTTATATTTTTATGTGCTATATAACCTGATGGATATCCAAAAACTCAAACAACCCAATGGATTTGGATACGAGTAGTAAATTGTAAAAACCGATGGATATGGATATGGATATGGATATGGATATGGATATGAGTTTAGTCATAAAAATGGATATGGATATGGGTAGAGTAACACTCGAACTGAGCCCTACCCATTGCCATCTTTATGCTTAATATTTGATTTCTTTTGTCTTAATTTTACAAATTAGCTTTTTGTCAATCATTTCACGTGTTTACTTTCTTGTTCAATTTTTTATTTCATTTTAATAATTATTTAGGCCTTTGATAACTTAGAACTAGATTAGTTCAAAAATTCCTCAAGGGATCGACACCTCACATATTACACCCACAACCTGTGCACTTGTAACATATTAAGGGTTTTATATAGATTAAAACTTGCCTCAACACAAAGCATTTTCAAGCAAGTTTTCTTCCTTTAAATCCTTAACATATTTCAGATAAGGTGATTATATTCTCGGAATAATTCCTTACTCAACAATTTTACGGGTTAGACCTTTTCTATAGGAAGACCTTCCTGGGTATCAATCTGTATTGATAACTTTCAATTTATTTCAAATTTTGCTCATTGCAATTCATAACCTCTAGTTTTACCTTTGCCTCCTTTTCTAATACTAGCATCGGAGGCCAGTAATAAATCCATAATGATAAGAAAATATGACAAACTTGAACTATTTGCTTCATTATTTTTTAAAGTATAATGAAGTTATGTATGACTTGAAGGTAGAATATTATTGTTACATTTTTGTGGTAATATAGTACAACAAACTCTATTTCCTATGCTTAAAAAAAAGGATATGATAAGATATATATTTGAATACATA
Source organism: Erythroxylum reticulatum (assembly GCA_025504915.1). Classification (NCBI taxonomy): domain Eukaryota; kingdom Viridiplantae; phylum Streptophyta; class Magnoliopsida; order Malpighiales; family Erythroxylaceae; genus Erythroxylum; species Erythroxylum reticulatum. Next base: position 30,465 of record JANSVA010048676.1, on the reverse strand, counting down.
CATACATACACATATATATATACATACATACCTATATATATATATATTCATTTGATGGTATAAAATTTTAAAATTGCATGACTAATTTCATTGTTGTTTGAGGTAGAATGTTGTTGTTGGCTAGGAATTGAATTTATAACACCAACTAATTGATCTAGTTGAAGTTGCACATCCATCTATTGTACAATTTTGATAGATTCCAAGTTCTTCCCTTTATTGCTACTAGGTGCCATTATGATGGGTATCTATTAGAAAAAATACATAAATGTTACTGAAATTATGTTCGAGACAATATAAAGAGCACTTTCATGATACACTCAATCATCATAATTAAGATACATTCAATCATGAACATTAATTACGTTAGTAACATAATACCAACATTATGTTTAAGATAATAGAAAGAGAAATTTCATGTTACATTCAATTGTCTTAATCAAGATAAATTCAATCATCAAAATTAATCACATTAACAACATATTTGTTAACAACGTTACGATTAAGATAATAGAAAGACAGCTTTCATGATAGATTCAATCATCATAATCAAGATACATTCAATCATCAACTTTAATTGCTTTAACAACGTAAATGTTACCAACAGTATATTTGAGTTAATATAAAGAGCACTTTTACATTTAATCATTATAAATAAAGTACATTCAATCATCAACATTAATCACATTAACAACAAAAAATGTTACCAACATTATAATAAAAAATATAAAGAGAGCTTCTATGATACAGTTAATCATCATAATCAAGATCTTCAAAATCATCACCATTAATTGTATTCTGATTAGACTCTTTATTGCTATTATATTCACCCATAATTGTCATATAATTTATCCTTAATATAGTCTTCATCTCTTTCTACGATAATATTGCCTTGTATTTCAGTTGCTTCTAGTATATTGGGATCAACATCTCTCTTGTGGAATGATGATATATTCATATATTCTATTTTGAGATCTACATTATTTAGTTGTGATTTAATCTCTTAATATACTTCATCACCATCATCACCCATTAGACCATTTTCCCCTTTAAAAAATCAAAAAGATTTTGGTGTTGAAATTTTTACATAACTTTCCAATTGTTGCCCAATACAGTGTCATTGAGGTAGAATACTCGCTTCACTTGACTTACAAGCACAAATGGTCATTTTCATATCATATGTTACTAATGATGCTAGTAATATTGCCATTCACTTTTATGCTAATCCATTTGTCACTAATATTAAACCATTTGCACTTAACTAGAAGAACCTTCTTATCCTTGATGTAATGCAAATCTATTATTTTAAAGGTAACATTGTAAAAGCCAATAAAAACATTCTTATGTTATCCCTCAATAATAACCCCAAAATTTTGGCTTAAGGTGGCTTTCACGCTATTTTATATGAAATATAACTCCATTAATAATGCAACTTATATATTTTTCCCCATATGTATGAGGCTTGCCTGCTAAAGCATATAATGTTTTCATCACCTTTAGCAATTTTATGGTTTAATGTAACCATATCATTTGTAGAAAAAAATATAATTAAAAGTCAATGTTGTAATCTCACCTAAAATTTTCATTCATTCATACTATTACATGAATAACTTACTTCAATCCAAACCATGATGTGAAGTTTATCTTATGTTTTTATTCGACATTAACCTCATCTTTGTTTATAATCTTATCTTTTTGCTCTCTATTTTAAAAAGTAAATTAGTGTATGAAAATAAAAGTTGAATGATAAATTTTAATATGAAATAATGAATAAGAAGTAATATACATGCTCTATATAAATGACTTTCTTAAAATTATTCAAAATATATCAATGGCCAATTTCAAGTTCATCTTTAGTTAATTCCACATATTTTCCTATTCCAACTAGCCTTGCTTTTTCGGAGAAAAATGATAAGCCACCTTCTTGATCAAAATTAAATTTATGTTATTCTCTACTAAATCTTATCTCTAATTTGCTTGAGTATAAAAAATAAAATGTCAAGCATTCATTCGATATATAAACCTTTGTAATAGAGCCTTCAAGTTAAGCTCGATTATGCATGTAGCCTTTAAGAGAGCCTAAAAACCTATCAAAATATAAAATATTAACATTTGTTACTAAAATAATAACTTAATAAAAAATTGTAGAAGTGAATATAAATTACCTTTTGATTCGGTACATCAATCGAAATTGAACTAGTCCACAAAGTTTTTCCTTGTATAGTAAGGCCAAATGCACCATAACATCAAAGAATGATGGCGAGAAAACTAGTTCGAGCTTACATGGAATCAAAACTATGTATTTTTCCACTTTTATAGTTCTTCTAATTTCCATGTCTTACAACATAATGGATTAAAAAATGACCCAATTGTGCCAATGTTATGGACACATCATACAGTAAACATCTACGTATTCCACTAAGAAGTATGTAGCACCTTGCTTATCAGAAGATCTTTATTAAACCTAAAAAGCCACATTGTAATTTTTACGAGTTTTGCGAATTCAATAGTGTAACCGTCCTTGATGGTTTAGTCATACAACCAAACATAATCAATCATATCATCATAGCACATCACTTCATTTACACTCTTTTATACAAGATATAATCATATATACAAAAATGCATATGCATATGAGACTCACATTCATTTTTACAGTGTTGTGACTGTGTGCCTTTTTAGTCTCCCATATCCATTACGAACACTGGGCTCAGTATATAGTGGGAGCATAGGCTCTACTATAGAGCTTTAAGCTCTCTCAGTAACAGTATCATTCAGTCAGTAGCAACATCAGTCACAATAGCCTTTATATTACATGCATTGAAAGGATATGCATGCTACAATTCAGTCATTAATTCAATCACTTTCATTTGCATGTATTATCACAATATAACAATCACAGTTTCAGTAATCATTGGACTAGGTTCGGGATTCAACTTTTCAGTTGAGAATCAAAATTTCCAATTAGGCTGTCTCATTCACATACAAGTAACACTTCCAATATTGGTTGCATGCATCAAACGCCTCTAATATATATTATCTGGAAATCAATACACAGTCAATCAATTCAGTTCAGTAATATATCAATACCATGTAGTAATATACAGTACATAATACATAAAGTGAGACCATCTTAGGTTACTCATAGTTGCTACATTAAGCCTATTGCCTTAACATTCCGGCAATATCTAGAAGTCATTACTCTAGTTGCTCGTCTATATGCAATAAAAATAATTTCATATTACTAGAGCACTTGTGTAATAGAATTTATCAATGTTTCATATCTCATGCATGTTCAATGACAAATTCTTAGGTATATTTTTGTATTACAATGATGTACATATCAATTGTACTTGAATTGTATCGAAATTCAATCACTCATTCTCCATTTCAACTGTTTCTGAAAACATTCCATTCTGGTCAAGTGTATATGATCAATAAGATTAAGAAAATGAAGGATTTAAGTAACGCCTCCTCCTGAAAAATTTCTCCTATGTTTCTTACGTCTCTAATGACACCAAGATCATTCAATTTGGTTCAATATATTGAAAGTTATATTCCAAATATATCAGTCTGTTCTTAAGCTATAACAAAACTCTTACTTCAACTTCATAATAGATTTTGGAATTCTTAACACCAAAATTACAATTTTACTTCTTCATAAACATTGTATATTTATGCATATATTTTCATTTGATTCATGAATCAACTCATTTGGATCTCTACAGCTCAAGATTTAATAAAACTACTGAAGTATGTTAAGTAAAACATTCCAGTTCATATTATTCCTACAGATTCTCACACTTTCATTCAATCAATCTTTTTCAAATCAATTCAGAAAGCTACTAAAATTTATGGAGAGGTATAAAAATGTGTTAAGAATATATTGGTTTAATAATCAAGTCATTTGAATGTCTAGAGGAGAAGTTATGATCAAAAGAATTAAGATTGTTCATTTTAAAAGAAACTCTTGGATGCTGTTCTCACCTCCTTCACAAAAGTCACCCTCGTGCTTTTAATCTTTCAAAAACTATCTATTTTTTCCTCTCATCTCACAATCATGATTTTTATTCTCATTAATAACCCAAAATATTTAGTCATGAGTGTGTAACCCTCATGCACACTTGAGCGTGCGTGCATGGGTTGTGCACTTTCACTCTCAGACCAATTTCTTTTTCTTTTTTTCAGTCCCTTTCACTACTTTTTTCATTCCTAAGCATATATCAAGTCTTTATACTCTAGTACAAACTTAAAACAAGTCATATGCAAGCTAACTAAAACCTTATGCAAGCTTTCTCTCACTATTGTATTCATCCTTTCTCTCACTACTGTATTTTCATTCTTTCAACAGTTCACATCTTCACAATGCTCAGTAAACTCAGATTTAATTCCAGATACAATTACTTCTCATTCCTTAACAAATTTAGTTTCTCATCTAAGTCGTTTAGTGTATTTATTCACCAAAACTATACTGCTTAAACTTCTCATGTGTGTATATATATTAACATTGTAAAATATCATCAGAGTTACTTACATGACTCAGTAATATTGCCAACAGAGAGAATAGATCGCTACAACTTGATGCTCGGTGTTTGTTAAAACCAAAATTAGATTTGATATCAATATTATGCTTAGTGAATAACAACGAGAGAGAGCTTAGCTGCAGGAAAACAACGCCTAAAACATGTGTCTATGTATCCTCTTGCATGGTTTAACATTTGTCACTATTTTATACTGCCACATGTCACATATGCATATAGGTTATTTGTCATCAATTAAATCATTTCATATTTCACGCTACCAAAAATTACGAAATAATACTAGTTTCATATTTCTCTAATTAACTCTTTAATGCAAACAATTTACAATTCACAATTTAATTGCATTAATTAGTTATGTATACCAAAAAAATGTCAATGAATGCATGAACAATTATTTTAAATATGTCAACAATAAATATTCATATGTGTGTGAATATACAATGATGTATGAGCACGCAATGCACTCTATAGTACATTTAGTTCACAATTCTGGTGTCTAGCCCCAAACATGGGATGTTATAACTCTCCCTTCCTTCAAGAAATTTCTTTATCGAAATTCTTACCTAATTGATGACACAACTGGGGATATTGCTTTTGCATATTCTCTTCAATTTCCTACGTTACTTCATCGCTTGAATAATTTCTTCCACTTGACTATAGCCAATGGAATCATTCGATTTTCCAGTCGCTTATTCAGATATCATAATATATTAACTATTTCCTATATGAGGTTATACTATCTTATGCTAATTTTGGTTTCTTCTTTCCTAGAATGATTTTCTCAATTCATTCAATTTCCTCTAATTTCACATTGACCTATCACAATGTTGAACCATTCTTACTAGTTTCTCCACTCATTTTAATTTATTTACAATCTTAACTTCTTGTGTTGGTAACACATTCTTCAAATTAAATTTGTATCCCCTAATTATATTTCCATATAATGCAATGTGAGCTTAAATTCTCCTCACATTAGCAAAAGTGTTGCCTCAAATTCAAGAATCTAATCACTTAATTGGATTTATCACATCAAACAAAAAGCACACAGTCTCAGTAACATATTCAACCTATTATACTCGATTTCTATTAGGAATGAGACTCCAATATTCGCTCTTAATTCATTCCTTATTCATTTTTAATTCCTTTCTTCATTGATCATTCTTAAAATTATCTGGAATTGTAGATATAACAATTCACCAATTACTAACCTTTGCTAATGATACCTGGATTTCAATTGATGTTAAATAACATTTCTATTTTTTTTGTGCTTACCATGATTGGGGTGATCCTTTTCACAATTATGATAGAACCAAATAATCTTAATACATCATCCATAGTAACTTTATGAATGATCTCAATTTATCCTAAAATTATCACTAAAAGCACTTTCATGCGTTATTCTAATTCACCTTTACTTTAAACTGTGGGAATTATAACTAACAATTATTCAATAAATCATAGATTGCTTCTTACGTCATTTCCACATATATAGTACATATGTACTCATCATTCCCACTTGTCATGGTAATCCTATTATCAGATATATACTCACAATACCAAATCAACTTAACTTTAACAACTTTTACGTATATCACTATGATCATCTCACCTTTCAAGTACCATTATATCATCATACATATGAATGTTTACAATCAATTCAGAATTTATAGATGCATAATTCTCATGAAATTTAGATCTCAATTTCACAGAGCACATTTACCAACAATCATTTCAAGTCTAAGTTTAACCTCTCAATGTCAAAGAAAATTTTATTTTCTTTCAACTTGGCTTGTACACTTTAAATCTCATCACTCATGTTTATATTACGACTTCCTTTAATCAATTCGTGACAATACATTCATTTCTATATCATATTCGAGGATACATCACTACAGTATAATATTGATGTCGTATACCATAATACATCCACAATACAAATGCGTTGAATCATTATCTACCATATCTAACCATATACTATCTCTCATTTCTGATCACATTCTAACAGATCATTATTCTTCTCACTATTTCTATCAGCTTAAACTTTTAATAAATACTCGTGCGTCTGACTCATGTAAATGTGACTTAGACTAGCGATCAGTTGCTACTCCCTACTATTACATGTCCAAATGCATGTAACTTGACACAGATTTTGCAAAATGCCTATGTAAGATACTAAATCTGAGCTCTAATACCAAAATGTAGCAACCCACTCTTGTAGGACACATACCTGACATTCCTAGTGACATCCGAGTATGTACCCCACAAGGGTGGCATGCTAGAACAATTGGTAAATCAAACTCATTACTTTTGTTTGAATAGTAAATAGTCGAAACTCATTGCATATTTTCTTAAACAATGTTTGCAAATATGGAAAATCGATAATCAATTTTGATGTACATGTATGCAAAAATCATTAGTCAAATTGGGCCTGCTTTATTTAAAAGCATTTTCAGTCACAAGAATTACAATCATTATTGAACTCCTCAGAGTTTCAGTAATCACTTGGGCCTATTACAGAAAAAAAAAATACTTATAGTCATAATATCATTACATTTCAAAAACTGTTTTCATATACATTGTACAACACTTAAGATTGCACTTTTCAATACAACATAAAGAAATATATATGAAGGCGCAAACTGATGGTAACTGATCCCGACCTGGAGCTCTTAATCGGTTATAGTGGTTAACTCCAATTTTCCTATCTAAAGATCTTTGTTAAACCTAGAAAGCCACATTGCAATTTTTATGAGTTTTGCGAACTCAGTAGAGTAACCATCATCGATGGTTCACTTATGTAACAAAGCACAATCAATCATATCATTATGGCACATCACTTCATTTACACTCTTTTAGATAAGATATTATAATCATATATACAAAAAATGTAGATGCATATGAGACTCACATTTATTTTTACAGTGTTATGACTGCGTGCTTTTTCAATCTACCATATCCATTATAAACACCGGGCTCAGTATATAGTGGGAGTATAGGCTTAACCACAGGTCTTTAAGCTCTCTCAGTAATAGTATTAGTCATTCAGTAGCAACATCATTCACAACGGCCTTTATATCACATGCATTGAAATAATATGCATGTTACAATTTAGTCATCAATTCAATCACTTTCATTTGCATGTATTGTTACAGTATAATAGTCAAAGTATTAGTATAGTATCAGTAGTCATTGAACTAGGTCCAGCATTCGACTTTTCAGTTGAGAATCATAATTTTCAATTAGACAGTCTCATTTATACATAAGTAGCACTTCTAATATTTGTTGCATGCATCAAATTCCTCGGGTATATATTGTCTGGAATTCAATACACAATCTGTCAATGCAATTCAGTAATATATCAATACTTTGCAATGATATACAGAAGAGAACGAATAAAGTGAGACCATCTTAGGTTACTCACAGTTGCTCCCTTAAGCCTATTGCCTTAAATTTCCGGCAATATTTGGAAGTGGTTGCTCTAGTTGCTTGTCTATATGCAATAAAAACAATTTCATATTACTAGAGCACTTATGTAATAGAATAAACACATTTATCAATGTTTCATATCTTATACATGTTCAATGAAAAATTCTTGGGTGCATTTCTGTATTACAATGATGTACATATCAAATGTACTCCAATTGTATTGAAATTCAATCACTTATTCTCCATTTTAACTATTTCTAAAATCATTTCATTATGGTCAACTGTATATGATCAATAAGATCTAGAAAATGAAGGATTTAAGTAATGATTCCTTATAAACAATTGTTCCTCTATGTCTTAGGTCTCTAATGACACCAAGATCATTCAATTGGGTTCAATATACTGAAAGTTATACTCCAAATACGTCAGTCTATTCTTAAGCTATAACAAAACTCTTACTTCAATTTTAGAACAGATTTTGGAATTTTTTGCACCCAAATTACAATTTTAATTCTTCAAAAAAGAATTGTATCTTTATGTCTCTAGTTTCATTTGAATTAAGAACCAACTCATTTGGAACTCTATAGTTCAAGATTTAATAAAAATATTGAAGTATGTTTAGTAAAACATTTCATTTCATACTTTTCCAACAGATTCTCACACTTTCATTCAATCTATCTTTTTCAAATCAATTCAGAAAGCTCCCAAATTTTATGGAGAGGTAGAACAATGTGAAGGAATCTATTGCTTCAAGAATCAATTCATTTGGATGTCTAGAGGAGTAGTTATGATCAAAAGAAGTAAGATTGTTCAGGGTAAAAGAAACTTTCGGATGCACGGTCATGCTCCTCCTTCACAAAAGCCACCCTCGTGCTTTTAATCATTCAATCATAGTCTATTTTTTCCTCTCATATCATGATCATAACTTTTTCTCATTAATAACCCACAATATTTATTCACAGGTGTGCATGAGGATTGCACACCTGTGCATGCATGCATGGGTTGTGCACTTTCACTCTCAGACCAATTTCTTTTTCTTTTTCTGGTCCCTTTCACTACTTTGTTCATTCCTAAACATATATCATGTCTTTCTACTCTAGTAAAAACTTAAAACAAGTCATATGCAAGCTAACCGAAACCTCACACAAGCTTTCTCTCACTATTGTGTTCATCCTTTCTCTCACTATTGTATTTTCATTCTTTCAGCAGTTTATAACTTCATAACACTCAGTAAACTCATATTTAATTCCAGATACAATTACTACTCATTCTTTAACAAATTTAGTTCCCAACCTAAGTCATTTAGTATATTTATTTACCAAAACTATACTGCTTAATCTTCTCATCCGTGTATATATATTAACACCGTAAAACATCATCAGAGTTACTTATGTGATTCAGTAATATTGCCAACAGAGAGAATAGATCGCTACAACTTGATGCTCAGTGTTTGGTAAAACCAGAAGTAGATTTGATAACAATATTACTCTCCGTGAATAACAATGAAAGAGAGCTTAGCTATACGAAAAGAACGTCTGAAACACGTGTCTACGTATCCTCTTGCATGGTTTAACATTTGTCCTTATTTTATACTACCAAATGTCACATATGCATATAGGCTATTTCTCAGTCCACGTTTCACACTACCAAAAATTCCTCAATAATACTAATAGTCTCCAATTAAATCTTTAATGAAAACAATTTACAATTCATAATTTAATCGCCTTAATCAGTCAAGTATACCCAAACATGTCAATAAATGCATAAACAATTATTTTAAATATGTCAATAATAAATATTCAAATGTGTGTGAATATACAATGATATATGCGCATGCACTGCACTCTACAGTACACTCAGTTTACAATTTTTGGGTCTAGCCTCAAACATAGCATGTTACAATGTAATCATCGAATAAGTACATGACAATCATGGCTATTCAACCTGGAAACTTTTCCCTTATTACCATTGACATAAAGAGTTATATTAGGTGCATACCTATCAAGACACTTAATTGATTTGAGAAATTGACAAAATTTTGTTTCTCCTTTTTATATATACTGTAGTATGGAGGTGGAATCATATGTGACCCATTATCTCTCTTTTTTAAATGCAAATCTTTTCTTATATTTTTTTCTTCAAAAACTAATCTAGTCACAATTATGTCCTTCAATTTGCCATCAATTCACATCAAAGTACCTAAAACATTCTCACAAATATATTTTTTCAATATGCATGACATTAAGATAATGCCTCAATAAAAATTATTCCAATATGAAAAACTGAAAAATATGCTTTTTCTATTCCAATTAAGATCAAGAAAAGTTCACTTTCACTTTCTATTGGGATTGCAATGTGTAAAATCATGCAAATGTGATAGTTGGTTAAGCACATCATCACCTAACAAGTTTATTGGAGCTTCATTATGTTCTAGTTTGCTATTAAACAATTTTCTTCTTTGCCATCTATGCCCATGTTCCAAGTGACAATGATATTCTATATAACATATTTTACTTCGTAGCCTTGTTGAATGAATTTGATAGTTACATATAGGACATATTATATCTTTTTTATTATATCTAAACAAATTGTCTTAAGCTAGAAAATCGTTTGTAGTCCATAAAATAGCCGCATGCATTCTAAATTGTTCACCTTCAATAACATCATAAGTTTCTAATCCAACCACCCAGATAATGCATAATTTTATCATCAATATGTTTCTTTTTATGCCACCTTATATCTATGGAAATTTTTGTGGAAATAAAAAACATTTGTAGTTATGGTTCAATAGGGAAGTATCTTAAGATTTTATAGGATATCTTTTTTCCTTTTTCCATTTTCCACTTGCTACCTTAAAAATAGGATATTCTTGAAGATATTTAATGTCCTTTCAAAAGACAACATAATCATGCTTACAAGCATCTATTGATATATATCATAATCTAAGGTCTTAACAATTTTTTTGCTTCATAGTAAAATTTAGACAATTTATGGCCAATTGGTAATGCATCATTAAGCAAATCTATCAATATGCCAAAATATTTAGTGCTCCACCTATTACATACCTTCAAAAAGCTTGACAATAAAAGATAGTTTTGAGAAATTAGAGCAGCCCGGATATAATTCTTCATGAGCAACTTGCAATAACTTTGTAACATCACCTTTTTAATTCTAACAAATGCATTAGGCAAACTATTATCATTTATAGTCTCCATATATCACTATCATCTATCATTATTTCTACCACCATCATCACTTGTATCATCACTTTTGGCATTAGTTTTCTTCAGAATGTTTGTCGTGACAAATCCAATGAGTATAGAATTTATCTGTGCATTGGATTAGTAAGTGATTATATACCACATAATTTTGGTTGTTGAAATTAAGCAATCTATATATGGACAACGAATTTCACATTCTAAACCCATTTGATCTTTTACAAATTTCATAAAAGTCTTCACTCCTAAGTATTGGTTGGAACATTTTCGATGAGTTATCCAAATTTTGTCCATATAGCTATACAATTATAAGTAAATTAATAAATGCAATTTAAGTTGTAAATAAAATGATGTAAATAAAAATTAACGTGCCAAGTTTGAATTCTACTAAAGAATGCAATTGCTTAGTAGACTATGATAGACCCTATAATAAGATATATGACAACATAAGTTTTTGTAGTGAAGAAATATCAACTAGCTTAGAATAAGAAACATGAACCCATCTTTAACCATATACATTCACTTTTATAGAGTAAGAACGTGAAATCCACTTCTAAATATGCCATAACTAGTTGTCAACAAGGTTAATAAAGTGTTCAAGCATGTATCTACAATCCATACACCAAAGATTTTACTCAAAATTTCATAAGAATTTAAGTAGTGAGTTTTAAAGATACCTCTAAATTCTAAAGCAAGAACTGTAAGATTTAATCCAATGTGTTCTTTCATTATTATGAGCTTCATCACCTCCTATTGGATTGCATTTGTAAATAAATTATTAATATCATCATTATTAACGAGTGATGGAGGTGTCGAGTCTTACAATTTATATCTCTCAATTACTGCAAGTGCATGGGTCATGAGTTGTAGTATTTAAAGGGTCGATCCCATAAAGAGGATAAACTAATCTAATCATAGGTTATCTAAGGCTCAGAAATTAATAAAAATGAACTTAAAAAATCAAACAAGAATATAAACATGGGAATTTGATTGTAAGAATTCAACCCAAGAAATTAACACAAAATAAGAATTAAAATTGAGCAACACAAAAGGTCACTATAAAATTAATCAAAAGAAATTACCCAATTGTTACAGAGGCAATTCTATCTATCTTAGTCCTAGCCTAGCCAATTACGTGTTATTGCGGTGTTAGTTCTAGACTATCGTAAGGGGAATTACTCTCTCGAGTTATAATCTCGAGCCCTAAATCATTAAACCTAATAAAATTTTGGAATTTCCAATCTCTCAATTAATAAAAGACCCATAATTAAAATTAGATTGGAAGCTCTCTATTAAACTATCGAGCCTCACATGAGACCTCTCTCCGTATAAAAACCAATACGATTAATCTAATTTAATAATTTTTATCCAACTCACCCTTTAGGTTTGTTGTCGAAATATACAAAATCAAAGTTAATCACAACACCCAGTCAATAAAATACCAAATTGACTATATTATCATTAAATCAAAGTAAAATCCTGAAGAAAGAGTTAGAACATAGTCAACTATCCAAAACCAATCATCATATAATCCATTTCAATCTTATGCGTTAAATGAACAAAAATGAAATGGCAAGGAAATAAAACTTAAATCGGACAATCTAGGAAGGGAGTAGCGTCGGGAGACCACTTAATCCAAGAAGCAATAACTTCGGGACCTACTTCTTATTCTCTCTCCCTCTTCTTTTCTCTCTCTCTTAAACTTGCCAAAAGTAGCTAAATGTAGAACCTCTCCTAGGTCTACAGCCTTAAGTCTTGTATAATATTTCCAATTAGGACAACCCTAAGGTCTTTTTTGGGTTCAAAAGGTCTAAAAAGTCCCTTGAAAACTTAAGCCAGGACTATTGTCCACGTATCTGTCATGCAGGCCACAATCCTGACCCTTAGTGGCACGATCATGGCCTATAGTTTTTGCTTTTGTCACGATCATGGCCCATAATGACATAATTATGGCTCCCTGCACTAGCTTCTACACAATTGTAGGGATTTTTCTTTTATCACGATCGTGGCCCTAGGACATTTCCTGGATCTTCTCTAAATCTCCTCCAATTGCCCTGAAACATACATCAAGGCACCTTATAAATATAAAATTGAACATCCACATCATTTTTCAACCCACAAAACACTTAAAACTCAAATATTTACTAACACAATTCTAACCTAAACATGCACTAAACAATCAAATTAACAACTAAACACAAACTAAACTACCTATAAAAAATGATGTAATCTATAACTACCAACATCCCCACACTTAAACATTTGCTTGTCCTCAAGAAAACAAAATAAAAAAGAACAATGAAATACAAGAGAAAACAAGTAAAAAACAACATACACACAAATGCATTAATGGGATAATGGCTTCAACTTCAGAAACAAATTTAACTATAAACACAATCCTTCAAGTTATTCTAACATATTGACCTGTAAAATTTGCATCTAAGTAATCTAGATTAAATAAACATCTTAATTAAGACCTAAATGTTAATTTTATTAACCCTATCATTTGTACACACACATTAATAATTATTTTGTCAATCTAACTTATAATTATTCTTAAGTAAGTTTTCATGAAAATTTAAGTTACTCACAAGTTTGGTAGGTTTTTATTTGACAAACATTCTTTTTGTTTCCTTTTATAAACTTTAACCTAACCTTTTTACGTAGAGGCAAACATTTGTGATGAATGTCGATCTACTTACACAACTAGGCCATGTTTTTATTACATAACTTGGTTGGAATGTAATTATAGCCTTTTGATACGAAGGCACACATTTGTGATGTGTGTTGTCTAGTTACTCAGCTAATCACATTCTCAACTAGCTACTAGTTCTATTCATAACCCGAAGGTCAATGGAATAGTTATTTAATTAAAATTTATATTTTTAATACATTTTTAACACATTACCTACCTTATTGTTTTTGCTAGTCATTCTCATGAAAATATATTAGCAATGCTACTTATTTGATTAGCCAAAAATTATAAATGAATGTGACAACTTCCTAGGGTGAATAAACTAACATCGTATCCTAGTTAAATTGTATAGTTAGATAAAGTAACGTAGGTCACTAATTTCACAAGCTAATAAATTTTCACGACCTACAAGACTATGTTTAAGCTAAATCTATCCTATTAAGTCCTAACCATTGGCACATCCACAAGAATCATATCATGTAAACCTAAACAGACTGTTATACAATATGCAAAATTCATACTTAAAGTAAAAATAAACAACCCTCCCCAAACTTGAACAACACATTGTCCTCAATGTGAGAAGGGTACATAAACATAAAGGCAACAGCCCCCCGGGGGGGGGGATATAAAACATAATATATGAAAAACATAAGAAGAAAATACTAACAAAAATGCAAAGAGAAGGGTTAGAACGCGAACTCATTAAGGTGATTGGGGTGAGGATAGTGTTAGAGGTGGCAACTAAACACTTTTAACCTGTTTTCCTATCTTATACTTGATTCAAAGAGAGAAAGAGAGTTAGTAATCCATAACAATTCCAAAACATGAAAATTTATTTGTCCAAATTTAAAGCAAATCTAACTACACATAATTTACATCTAACTACTAAACGTCCAAAGCTATGGTCATTAACATGAACTTACATCCTCGGAAACTCATCCAAGATCAATTATAAGTGACTTGCTTCCACTGTTCTCGTTCAACATTAGCTTTGTAGCTTGTAGATAAGCTACATGTTAGAAGATACTGAAAAGGATATAATCTATCAAAGTAAGGAAACATAATAAGCTTAGTAATGTCCTTTTCAGTGACAAACTATCAACAAAATAGGAAATAATGAAACTCCCTAAATCTTTCATTGAATACAATAGTTTATTCGGTAAGAAGGTGAGTTGTTCGCTTTCTTCCTCAATCACCTTCATCTCCTCTACTTCTTCCTCTTTCCCAATAGAGACGCCTATATCTTTTTAAACCTCTATCGCTGCTATCATCTATTCGTCCTGCTCTTGCTCCTTTAAAGATGCAACCACACCAATTTTGCATGAATGGTATGCTTAATGGGTAAGGCGGAGGAGGAACATTGGGAGGGTCCTCATTCTTTTCTTGATCCTCTACAAGGTAGGTTTCTGCTTGCTTTTCTCGTGGTTCTTCTAGCTTTTTTCCATTCCCAAGTGTGATAGCCTTAACTTGCTCTTTTGGATATACTTCCATATTACTCAAAAGACTTCCCACATTTTTTGTAGATAACACATTAGCAAGGTGTTCCTCTTAAACCTCTTGGTATAGAAAAAAAGAGGCATGAGTCCTTGTTACTTGGGCAATTTGCCCTCCTAACCTCTTCTGGGCCTCATCTATACTTATGATCTTGTCCATAATCTTGTCCAGTTTGGAATCATAGTCATTTTATTCATCCTGTTGAAATCCATATGACTCTTGATTTCTAAATTGAATCCTAGCGTCGTTAGATTAATGAAAATTTGGGTGGTAGAAAACTGTATGTGTTTGAATAAAGATTGCTCCCTCCCTAACCAACTTATGCTCCATTAAAGTTGAATTACTCCATGTCATTGTTTCCCTAAGAAGCAATCAGTTGCTATATATCTATCTTGTCCACACAACTCATCATGTGCTGAATTGCTTTGAATGGAAAAGAAGAGGTGGGTTTTAGGCTATTCAGTTGCTTAGTTAGGTTATCAATCTCTGCCTGCAATGTTGTCACTAAATTTGTAGTAATCATTCCTTTTGGATCTTAAAAGGCTGGCTACTATCTACTTTGTTCTAATGTCCAAAGGTAATTATTGTTCACTGTCCCTTCTAACAAGTCGTGTACTGCTTCAACTATTTTCCTCATTAATGATCCTTCAGCAATTGCATTTATGGTGTCCCTCATGGGTGGATTAACTCCACTATAAAAGGTCTGAAAAAGGAATTTGTTCGGTAGGTTATAATGAGGACAACTCCTTTGCAACTCCTTATACTGCTCCCACGCTTTATATAAAGACTCCCTATCATTTTGCTAAAATTTGATAATTTCCATTATTAGTCTTATTTTTTTGTTTAGAGGGAACTACTTATCTGGAAAAGCTCCTACTAGTTGCTCCAAAGTTGTGACGTTGGCTGGGTTTAAAGAATTAAACCACGCCTTGGCTCTATCCCTGAGTGTAAAACGAAAAGGCCTTATCCTAACAACATCTTTTGACATCCTAATATATAGGAAGGTTTGATAAATCTCTAAGAAATTGTCCAAATGAGCATTAGAATCCTCATTGGCTAACCCATAGAATTGCATATTGGTTCGTAGCATGTTTAGCAGTGATGGTTTGATCTCAAATATACTCGGTTACACAGGTGATCGTGTAATCCCTTGATGATAAGCATTGAGTTGTGGCCTCATGAAGTCCATAAGGGTCCATCACTCTCCATGATGTATTGCCTCCACCATTGTTCATTCCATCTCTTCTTAGCATTCAACTCTTGAGATCCCCCTTCTTGCCTTGGGTTGTTTGAATTGATATGTCTTATACTTTGTGTGCAAACTTTCGTCTCTTTTTTTCCCTATTCTTTAAAATCAAAGAATCAGACTAATCTTACAACTCCATAATAAAGGAGACAAAAAATTGACTGAGGTGTTGAGTCTTACAATTTATATACCTCAATTACCACAAGTGCACAGGCCATGAGTTGTAGTATTTGAAGGGTCTATCCTACAAAGAGGGTAAACTAATCTAATCCTAGGTTATCTAAGGCTCAGAAATTAATAAAAATGAACTTAAAAATGAAACAAGAATATAAACATAAGAATTTGATTGCATGAATTCAACTCAAGAAATTAACATAAAACAAGAATTGAAGTTGAGCAACACAAAAGGTCACTATGGAAATTAATCAAGAGAAATTACCAAGTTATAAAAGAGGGGATTATATCTATCATTAATGCTAACCCAGCCAATTATCTGTTATCGAGGTATTGGTTCTAAACTATCGTAGGGGGCATTACTCTCTTTTAAGTTATAATCTCGCACCCTAAATCATTAACCTTAATTAAATTATAGATTTTACAATGTCTCAATTAACAAAATACCTATAATTAAAATTAGATTAGAAGCTCTCTAGTAAACTACCGGGTCTCACATGGGATCTCTCTCTGTAGAAAAATCAATATGATTAACTACATGGTCTATTAGATTGCCTAACTCTCGTTAATCTAATCCAATCATTTTTTCTAACTCACCCTTTCAGTTTGTTTTTGAAATATGCAAAAATTAAAGTTAGTCACAACACCAAATCAATAAAACATAAAATTGATTATATTAACATTAAATCAAAGTAAAATCCTGAAGGAAGATTTAAAAACATCATCAACTATCTAAGATCCATCATCCTACAATCCATTTCAATCTTATACATTAAATCAAAAATAGAAATGGAAAGGAAATAGAACTTAGATAGGACAATCCAGGAAGGCAACAATGTCGGCAGACCACCTAATTTGGGAAGTAACAACATCGGGACCTTCCTCTTCTTCTTCCCCTCCCTTTTCTTTTTCTCTCTCTTGAACTTCCCAAAAGTGGTATAATGTAGAAGCTTTCCTAAGGTTATATCCTTAAGTCTTATATAGTATTTCCAATTAAGGCATCCATAGGGTCATTTTTTGTTCTGAAAGGTCCAAAAAATCCCTCGAAAATTTAAGTTGGGATTGCTGTCCACATATCTATTATGCAGGTTACAATTGTGGCCCTTAGTGGCACATTCATGGTTGGAGTTTTTGCTTCTACCGCAATTGTGGCTCCCTACACCAGCTTTTGTCATGATTATGGCTCTTTGCAATAGCTTCTGTCATGATCGTGGCTCCTTACTCTTGCTTATATTATGATCATGGCATATTTTCTAGGATCATAGCCCTAGGTTGTTTCCCGAGTCTTCTCCGAATCTTAACCATTTGCCCTGAAATACTAAGAAACACATCAAGGCACCTTATAAATATAAAATTGAAGCTCAGGATCATCTTTCAACCTATAAAACATTTAAAACACAAATATTTACTAACTATTACAAATATAACCTAAACATGCACTAAAAAATCAAATTAACAACTAAACCTATGCTAAACTACCGATAAAAACATGATGCAATCTGCAACAATCAACAAGCATAATAGAACTCTGAAGAATGGATCAATTAGAAAACCTTATATCACATGATAACTTAAAGATAACTTGCCTATAACCTCACTAGCTATAGAGTTAGATGTTCCATTATAAAATAACCAAACAGATAGCCTTAAATTTTTTAGACTTGCAATGGATGTGGAAAAAATGCTAATGAAACTCAAAATCATTGAATACAGGATGGAACAATCCAAACTCTAATATGCTAACTTCTAACTTAAAGAAAAGAAAGTCTCAAATTTGTTCTCTTTTGTTAGAGCAGAAAATTACTCAAGAAGTTAATGATCGCATCTCTTTTGATGTCAAAAAAAATATTTAAATACAACAAAAAATCAAACATTTTAGGACCTAAACTTACCTTTTTTTCTTAGAAATGACTTTAGAAAAAAGTAATATATTAGCCTTCTTATAAAAACAAGTAATCAAATTGGAAAGTGAAAGAAATGATATATATACTATTCTATATAAAACTTTAGAGAAATATATTCCAAAAGCCAAAGAGGATGTTAACTTTAAGCCTATAATCCATTTCCATGCTTAAAATAATAAAAGAAATTTATTTACAAAAGCAAAAAAGGTAACAAGAGAGTGAAAAGGGAAAGTTAAAAATTTGCTATTTGAGTGTTATAGATTCCATTAATCTCTTAGGTATGAAGTCTAGTAAAATAGTTAACTTTTATATACTGTTTTACGTAACACTCCCTTAGGGAAATATATTCTAAAGGCTAAAGGGGATGTTAACTTTAGGCCTATAATCCATCTCCATACTTACACTGATAAAAGAAATTTACTTATAAAAGTATAAACTACCTAGCTTTTGATGACAATATGGTAAACAATATAGTAAACAAGTCAATTGAGCCTACTCTGGTAACTCTCCTATTACTACAATGGATGGTAATAATTCTACTTTGGTGCCCTAATTGAAACATTGTATAATCCCATTTGGTACTTTGATATTGGAGCTACTGATCAGCTTACACTAGGTTCCTTTAACCTTCAATACTAGGCTCTTTATAAAGGTTTTGAATATGTGCATATAGGTAATAGAGCAAGTTTGTCCATCAAAGACGTTTTTTACTATATTTTTTTCTTCATTTCTTCCTAATAACTCACTATCTCTGTCAAACATTTTGCATATTCCATCCGTTAATAAAAACTTAACTAGTATCTCTAAATTTGTGAAAGAAAATAAATGTTACTTTGACTTTCACCATAACTGTTGCTTTATGAAAGCTCAAGATTTAAAGGAAGTTCTTTTATATGAGACTATTAAAAATGGGCTTTACACCTTTGACCTAGGTGAGTCATCTCTCTCCACTCCATTTAAATCAAATCACTATCACACCTTAATTCCAACTAACCTTTATCCTCATCTGTTGCATGTTTAAAACAAACTTTACCTACTACTATATGCCCTTTATTTTTTCTCTACAATCAAAGGCTAGGTCATGCGAACTTAAAATTTATTTCTCAAGCACTAAACAATTGTTTCAATGCTTACACCCTAAACTTGGACTTGACATCATATCCCAAGTTGATCGAAAAACTACTCCACCAATCCGGTCATATCTTATGGTTTGCAAGAATCCAAAATCCTGACCTTTCTAGTGTTCTTTTTGTGAGGAAAGAGTATTTTGTTAAGCTAAACAACCATGATATTTTTATTAGTAAGTAGTTGAAAGATGAGACAAAAATGGGCAGAACAAAGAAAGAGTGATAGAAATACACAACATTATTTACTTAACACCTTAGAAATAACAACAATGGATTGTCTTGTTATTATAAAAGGAACAAAGAATAACACATAGCAAAGAACTCAATTTCATGATTATAAGTGAATGACAGAACTTAGGCTGTTGTAATTGATTAGTTTATAATTCATCACAATGAACTAGACAGAATGTAAGGTTAGGAAGAAGAGTTGTACATAACATACCGAAAACAAACGAAGAAAGATCAAGAAACTTAAGCTACTAGAGAAAACATGCTAGAAAGAAGACAAATAAGGAAGTTTCTAGAAGACAAACAAAGAAGAAAGAATAACAAAGAGAAAGAGTGTATTTAGGTTATCAAAATGATGATGTTTTCATTATTTTTATTGTTCTTTTTTCAAGTGCGAAAATATTTTCGTAGAAAATCTTTTTAACTATGAACTTTTTTTACATAGCTAATAGTTATGAGACCTTTGTGTTTTAGGTTTTTATCTGTAAAAATAAGTTAACAGTAAAAAACATTTCCAAATCTTATTTTCTATAAAAAATATTTTGTAGCTAAAAACCTTTTGCTATGAAAATAAGTTCATAGTTAAAAAAAGTCATCAAACATTTTAACCTATAAAATATTTTTTGTAGCAAAAAATACTTTGCTATTGAAAGTTCATAGTAAAAAAGCGTCACCAAATTTTTTTAGCTACAAATATAGAACGTAGCCTGTCTTGAATGTACCTAATAGTTTTAAATAACCTATGAAATATTTTGAGTTGGAGGTATATTGCAGTAGGCTACGATTTTGAAATTTCATTACCAAAGAGTAAATTTTAGCTGCGAGTTTCTAATCATAGTAGAAAAAACGTAGCCAAAACTCTTGTTTGTTGTAGTAATTTTTCCCATCTAATTTGCTAGAGGAGAAATGTTTCGGGGGATCAACAAAACTCATTGTTATATCATAACTCTAAAAAAATACTAAGATTTCTCAATAGATGAATATTAAGGAGATAAATACCATATGCCTAGACAAATTGACTAATTAAGAGCTAATAGGAAAAATAGTTGAAATGTATATATGAAAAGTTGAATATGAATTATTACACATAGTGAAAACTTGGAAAAAGGAATGAAAGACCAATTAATGAACTTCTTGATGAAACATATAAATGTAAGTATGGTCTATAAGAAATATGAAAGGAATTAATCTCTAGATTATAATACAGAAACTTAATGTAATTCTTAATGTTGAATCTATAAAGTACAAAGAGAGATCGTTTTTAAAGAAAAACAAGAAACAATAAAGGATGTGGATAAATTATTAAGAGCATGATTCCTTAGTGAAATAAAATACCTAGAGTGGTTAAAATTAACTATGCAGAAGTTAAATATAATCCAAGGATGTGTATTAATGTCATATTTCTCATCAAAATATATACCATAAATAGTTGTTCATTGCCTAAAATTGACCAATTTGTGGATTTCACCTTTTAAAAAAATCTTAATTTTATGGATGTATATTGAAGATATAACTAGATTCCAATGTATGAGTGAGATGAATAGAAGAAAACAACCATTACTTACAATGATATCTGCTTCTATAAGACAATACCCTTGGGTTTAGAGAATGCTAAGAGTAGCATATTAAAGACTTGTCATAGAATTTTCCATGATCAGATTGGTAAAAATGGAAATGTGTGGATGGTATTATTGTTAAAACCAAAAATGAAGGGTACCATTTAGCAAAAATGCAATAATGTTTCAATATGCTCAAAATATCAAAGGAAGCTAATGTGGAAAAATGTATCTTTAAGGTATCCAATGAAAATTTTATAGACTTTATGGTTAACAAGCGTGGAATCAAGGCTAATCCATAAAAAATTAGGGGTATTTTGGAAATGAGTACTTTATAAACTATAAATGTAACACCCTACCACCATAGGACATATGTCCGATATTTTTCAAAATATCTGAGCGCATACCCTATAGGAATCGCATGCTAAAGCAATCACATTCACTTCATATGACATCATAAAGAACATAAGTATTTAAAATGTTAACATATCTCAGTTCATTAACAAAACATGTTTTACATTGTCATTTCATTGCAAACCACCCATATACTTACAATACAAAAACCACCTGTGTTCACACTATTTATACAAAATATTCTATATGAGATGAAAAAAAATATAAAAGCACTCTATCTAAACTCCTCAAATGATAGTTAACCAGACCTTTGAGCCATATCTTGATCCCAAAATGGATAATACTAAGCTCCAATTAGATTGCTTTACAAGTAAAGTCTCCTTTTAGTACCTGAAAATCAACATTACAATTTTGATGAGTTTTGTGAACTCAACAAGTGAACCATCATTGATATGTTCACTCAAAACAAATCATATATATCATATGAATAAAACCCAGCTTAATCAATATAAAACATCATACAGATTTATGCCTCATATATCACATTATTCATCATGATTCAACAAGCACCTTAACAATACAATCACTTTACTTAATCATTTCAGAATTACCTTCCAAATACTAAAACTTCATATAATCATCTCCGAATATTTCATTCATTTATGACAATTCTTCATATCACCGTCAAGTTCATAGGCATTTCATAATGTTATCTAAATATAATTCAACATTCATTTGCAAACAATTTCATGAAAACATGCAAAGATACAAATGCAAATGCAAATGCAAATGAGGATCACTTCCATTGTTTCTTTTTTATGACCTGAGCACCTATTTATCGGTTATTGATCCCATATCTGTTGTAGATACTAGGCTCATTTTAGTATTGTCCCATAGTTGTTATGGATACCGGGTTTATTAAATATTGAGCCTAAGACTTTGTGTGCATATATCTGAGCTTAAAGCTCTTTTCACGTTGGCTGCTTCGGTCACAACTCCTTTATGTGAACAAGCATATTCTTATAGTGAAGTGCAACATTTTAACATAATATATCATCAATCACTTTCAGTTAAGAAACTTATTCAATTACCATAATTCATCGAGTCTATGTCCATCATTCAATATATAGTTGAGAATTCATTTTCCTTATTCATATTTAAATCATAATCACTCCCAATATAATCCCAAATATCAAACTCCTCAAACAATCAATTGTTTGGAATCATCAATTTCATAATTAATTCAAGATTCATTACAAAGAAATCAAGTTTAATCAAAACAATATGAACAGAACACGTTTCTAATCGAGGTCACATATCTAGGTTACTTACAGTAAACTCTAGTAGTTATTGCCTCGATGAATCGGCAATGTCTAGATGGTGTCAGTCGATTTATGCATCTAAATGAGGCAATACATACATGTACGCATCACTACTTGATCAATCAGATAAATATTCAAATTTACACAAATTTATGTGTCGTGTTCAATACATGCTCAATTGATCATTCTAGGTATGTAACCTTATTCACAAATCTTCATCATTTATACATCATGACTTGTACATCATTTAGTTTGCAATTAGGTTTATGCATTAAGTAAACTTGATTACTTTCCATTCATTATTCATAAAGTCACCAATCTTTTCCTACTATTATACATTCACACAATTTCCTCAATTCTTATTCACTCATACCTAATTCACCATACTCATATTCTTTGGATCTCATTTGCATTCATAAAAAACATCTTTATACTATTAATAACTCATTTTTTACACTTATCCTTCGACGATTTCATGATCAAAAACCTCTTATAACACACACACAATAGTTACTTTAAATCTGGAATTTCAGCAAGCTAAATCCATACATCACCAAGCTTTTTCCAACAATATATTTTCATACATTTACTCAATTCTCATTCATAATTACCTCATGTTCTTCAATGCTCATCCATCCATACCTTATAGAAATTTCTCATGTTCTTAAGATCATGTTTGCATTAAAAGAACTCATTCATTCCTTTAACAAACCATAATTTTCTAGATTTGAACTTAACCACATCAAAATAGTCCCTTCTTTAGGCTATGACTTCAATTAACTACATAAACTTGTCAAGATATCTTCTTGCCAAAATGTTTCATACAAGCATTAATAAGACATCAATAATCATTCTTCATGTTTTATACTTTGAATAATTCGAGCTCTAAAGTCCCCAAAAATCAATAAATAATATAAGATTCCTACACAGGGGTCTGTCACATGCAGTATTAGGAAAATAAGCATAACTCAAGATCTAGTCACTATTTTATCAATCCACTTTCACAAATGTCAACTAAGACCTATATCTACAACTTTTATTGTTTGAGTTTCTTCAAATTCGTGCTCTAAATATAATTAAAATAGTTCAAAAGAGGATGATGAAATTGAAACTAGAATTTTAACCTACAGCTCTGATTTTCGAGATTTAAGAACACTTCAATAACACTTATCTTTACTATGAATCCACCTTCATTTATACATCAAATCTCAATCTAAATCATCCATTTAATATTCTATAACCTATTGTTTTCATACATGAAAAAATAGAACAAAAAAGTACCCAATTTCATGCAGAAATTTTCAGCACAATCAATCATTAACATCATTCAAAATTCATCATAAATTCTCTATTATAACATGCCATAAACACTAATCTTTTACTTACTTGTTTAGTTCTAATCCCAGTTAAAAAGTCACTCTAAATTGGTACTCAAAACATGTAGAATCATGAACAATTCAAGGTGGAACTTGGATAAATTTCAGCTAGATTCAATGAACAACAACAATCTGATCTTTTACTTAACTTTGTGAAGGTAAAACATGGATTATTTGTGTACCAATTGGACATGATCATAAACAAACACAATGAGGTGAAGGAGAAGAGTGTTTCAGTGGTGTGTGAGAGGAATGAAGAACAAGAATGATCTTAGTTAGAGTTGCTCTTGATGAAGCTTACACCTAAGGTGTTAGGTGTCTCCTTGCTATAAAAACATGTGTAACCAAATTAAATTGCCATATATCTATAGGCATGTACAACATTTATCAAGTAAATATGCTGCCATATGTCACCAATAATACTAAGTCATATTTCATGAAATCACAGCTGCTAATTTTCATTAACTTACTAATCCATTTTTCACACATTGATCAATGCCAAAATGTCACTCAATTATAGGCCTAATCATCCTACTATCTATCTATCAATTTTCTTAATACTTAGCATTTTTCCTAGAACAAATGTACATTTAATTCCTTAATTTTCCAATTATATCAATTAATTCCAAATTCACTACTTGTAATCAATTAAACAAAAATTCAAGCATAAATGTTTCACAATTTAGATCTTGAACGTCTTAATCTTTTCATACGTCGAAACAAATTAATTGAGTGCATATGCGTTCCTTGCAATGTGTGCAAAATCATAATTCATAATTCATGTGTGTATGCTAATGATATGCATGTGAATGAAATGCATTTCATGAATCCCCAATGACAACTAAAGCTCTAACCCTCAATATAGAGAACGAGTTGCTACAATTCTCCTGCCCTTCAAAAATTTCATCATTGAAATTCTTACCTATTTGATTTAATAAGTGGGGGTACTGATTATTCATATTCTTTTCAATTTGCAAGTAGCTTCTTCTTTATAATGATTCTTCCAATGAACTTTAACCAATGGGATCACTCAGTTTCTCATCTGCTTGCTTTGATAACTAACTATCTTTACTGGTTCTTGAACATAAATCAGGTTAGTTGCAACTTCAACTTCCTGAGTAAGTAGTATAGGTCAGATCTAATGGATATTTTCTAAGCATACTCACATGGAACACATTGTGAATCTGAGCCATTTCAACCGGTAATGCTAGTTTGTAAAACAATGATCCTACTCTCTTAGTAATCTCATATGGACCAATGTATTTAGGGCTTAACTTACCCTTTTTACTAAACCCATGCACTCCTCGTTAAGGTGATACTCTTAAAAACACCTTATCACCCACTTGGTATTCCATATCCCTCTGATTTTGATCGACATAACTCTTTTGTCTATCTTAAGCTGCCTTAATTTGGCTATGAATCAATTTCACTTTATCCACAGTATCCTGAATCAATTCTAAACCTTCAACGATCCTTAAACCCTCTTTATCCTAATATAGTGGTGACTGACTTTTCCTGCCATATAAGACTTCATAGGGTTCCATATCGATACTACCGTGATAATGATTATTATATTTAAATTTGATAAGTGCTACATACTGATCCCATGCTCCTTGGAACTCCAAAACACAAGCTTTAAACATATCCTTAATAGTTCTAATAGACCTCTCACTTTGTCCATCTGTCTGAGGATGAAATGTTATACTGAAATTCAATTTCATACCCAAAGTTACTTGTAAACTACCCCAGGATCTGGAAGTGAATCTGGTATCCCGATCGGACACAATAGATACTAGGACACCATGCAATCTTACAATCTCATTCATATAACTCCGAGCCAATTGATCTAATGTATTATTCTCTCTCACAGGTAAACAATGGGCTAATTTTTTCAATCTATTAACAATGACCCAAATAGCATCATGTTGTCTCGAAGTCCTCAATAATCTTATAATAAAATCCATAATAATTATTTCCCATTTTCACTTTGAAATTGGTAATGACTATAAGTTCCTAACCAGAGTTTAATGCTCAACCTTAATCTGATGAAAAGTCAAACATTTAGCTACATACTTTGCCACTTGCATCTTCATCCCTTGCCACCAAAAATGTTGTTTCAGAGTACTGTACATCTTGGTAGTACTATGATACGTAGAATAAGCTGGCATGTGTGCTTCTTCCAAAATCTCTCTTTTCAGATCATCAACATCAGGTACACACAATCTCTTCTTCAACCATAAAGTATCATCTCTCAATTCAAACTCAAAATTCAAATTCTATTTCAACTTTTTAGTAAGCTTCATAAATTCTAGATCTTTACTCTGAGCATTTCTTATTCTTTCATGAAAGCCTAAGCTTTAGTGTAGCAAATAATACTTCATTATGCCTTAATCTTAACTCAACATTTAAGGCTCTCAGTTGGATTAGGCTCAATAACCTTAAAATATAAATTTGTGCCACACTGCTATTAGACTTTCTACTTAATGCATATACCACCACATTAGCTTTACCAAGATGACGCTCAATAGTACAATCGTAATCTTTTAGTAGCTCAATCTACCTCCTTTGTCTCATATTCAATTCCTTCTAACTCAACAATATTTCAAACTTTTATGATCTGTGAATACTTGAAACGTCTATCCATACAGATAATATCTGTAAATCTTCAAAGCAAATACCACTATGGCCAATTCCAAATCATAAACTAGATAATTAAATTTATGAGACCTAAATTATCTCAATACATATGTAATTACTCTTCCGTACTACATCAAAGCAAATCCTAATCCCTAGTGTGAAGCATCACTATACACAACATATCCTCCAGATCCAGATGGAATAGTTAACACTGGTGCTATAGTCGATCGATGTTTTAACTCCTTAAATCTCTTTTGCCATTCATCAGTCCATCTAAAAGGTACATTCTTCCTTAGAAGATTTATCAAAGGAGATGAGATCAATGAAAACCCCTCAACAAACCTCCTCTAATAACTAGTTAATCTAAGAACACTACAAATCTCAGACACATTTCTCGGGGCTTCCTACTTCATCACTACTTCAACTTTCTTTAGGTCCACCTATATGCCCTGTCCAGAAACTATGTGACCCAAGAATACTGCTTGGTAAAGCCAAAATTCACACTTACTGAACTTGGCATACAACTGCTTTTCTCTTATTATCTATAATACTAGCCTCAAATGCTTATAATGTTCTTCTTTATTCCTCAAATACACCAAATGTCATCAATAAACACAATCACCAAATGATCCAAGTAAGGTTGGAATACCTTATTCATCAGTGCCATAAAAGTTGTTGGAGCATTTGTCAACCTAAAAGGCATCACTAAAAATTCAAAATGTCCATATCTGGTCCTGAATGCACTCTTAAGTACATTAGCTTCTGCTATCTTCAACTGATAGTACTTTGATCTCAAATCCAACTTAGTAAACACCTGAGCTCCCTGTAGCTAATCAAGTAAATCATTAATCCTCGGTAATGGGTATTTATCCTTCACTGCCACTTGATTCAACTGTCTATAGTCAACACACAATCTCAAGGTCCCATCCTGTAACAACCCAGATCACCCGCTCACAGATATTGTCCGCTTTGGGCCTTGACCTAGCCAAGCCCTCATAGTTTTTCTTTTCCCAAGGCCTTCCTAAGAGGTCACCCATCTTAGTACTACTCTCACCCAAGCACATTTAACCTTAGAACTCTGATCGAATCCAGTGCATTAGGCCATAGAAAACACGTCCGTAAGGGAGAGGTATCTGTACCCTTATAAGGCGTGCTTTATTCCCCTCTCCAACCAATGTTGGATCTCACACTCTCCACCCCCTTTATGGCCTAACCCTCTTTTAAGGTCCAGACTAGCTAGCACAATGGTTCAGGTACCGGCTCTGATACCACTTGTAACAGCCCAGATCACTTGCTCACAAATATTGTCCGCTTTGGGCCTTGGCCCAATTAAGCCCTCACGGTTTTGCTTTTCCCGAGGCCTTCCCAGGAGGTCACCCATCTTAGTAATACTCTCACCCAATCACATTTAACCTCAGAGTTCTGATGGGATCTGATACATTAGGCCATAGAAAACGTGTCTGTAAGGGAGAGGTATCCGTACCCTTATAAGGCGTACTTTGCTCCCCTCTTTAATCGATGTGGGATCTCATATTTACGAACTCCATGAGTGAACCATCATCAATGTGTTCACTCAAACAGATCATATATATCACATGAATAGAACCCAACTCAATCAATATAACACATCATACATATTTATGCCTTATATATCACATTATTCATTATGCTTCAACAAGCACCTTAATAATGCAATCACTTTACTTAATCATTTCAGAAGCACCTTTTGAATGTAAAAACTTCATATAATCATCTCATAATATTTTAATCATTTATCATAATTCTTCATATCACCATCAAGTTCATAGGCTTTTCATAATGTTATCTCAATATAATTCAACATTCATTTGCAAACAATTTCATAAACACATGTAAAGATACAAATGCAAATGCAAATGAGATTCCATTTTATTTTTACTTTATTATGACCGAGTGCCTATTTATCGATTATTGGTCCCTATCTGTTATGGATATCGGGCTCATTTCAGCATTATCCCATACCCATTGTGGATACCGAGTTCATTAAAAGTTATGCCTAAGGCTCTGTGTGCACATATCCAAGCTTAAAGCTTTTTTCATGAACTCCTTTATGTGAACATGCATATTCATGTAATTTGCAACATTTTAACATAATATATCGTCAATCATTTTGAGTAAAGAAACATATTCAACTACCACAATTCATTAGATTTATGTCTGACATTCAACATATAGTTCAGAATTCATTTTCCTTATTTACATTCAAATGAAAAATACTCCCAATACAGTGCCGAACATCAAACTCCTTGGACAATCAATTGTTCGGAATCATTAAAGTCATAATTATATTAATATCGATTCAATATAGAGAAATCAAGTTTAATAAAAAAAAATGAACAGAACACGTTTCTAATCGAGGTCACACATCTAGGTTACTTATAGTACACTTTAGTTAACTATTGCCTCAATGAACTAGCAATGTTTGAATGGTGTCGTCGATTTGTGCCTTTAAATCAAGCAATACACACATATACACACATCTTTACTTGATCAATCAGATAAATACTCAAATTTACACATATATATATGTCGTGTTCAATACATTCTCAATTGATCATTCTGAGTGTGTAATCTTAATCATTTATACATCATTTAGTTTGCAATTAGGTTTATGCCTTAAGTAAACTTGATCACTAGGGTGATCTCGTAGTTCCTACGGGGTGGAGACGATGGGGTCGGTCCATGGATTTTCCTTTCTTTTGTCGCATTTTGCTAAAGGGTTGAAGGGAGATAGTGCATCAAGCTTTTTGTAAGAGCCAACTTGATCCTCTTCATGAGATACTAATGCAAGTTCTTCCCTTCTGAATCAGATAGATTCATATCCGAAAGAGGTTGACAATAAGTTCTTCTCTGTTTTCTTGTATTATATTAATATATGGTCAGACTATTATTCTTTTTTTTGTTTCATTGATTTTCTTTTTTGTTAGATGCGGGATTCATATTAAAAATAATCAAAAATCCAGCAACTATAGTCGTACAAATAAGGGTTAACTTTCCACTATTTCACTTAACTTTCGACTATTTCAGATTAAGTAGAATCAACATAAATCAAACAGATGCAAAATAAATAAAATAGAATAAGTAGAATAAGAATAAATAGAATTGGCACTTTATGTACATTACATATAGAG